>JAAXYW010001544.1:0-20810 GCA_036851895.1 Orthonychiurus folsomi | reverse complement strand
TAATTAATTAGTTAGTTTTAATTATTTGATGAGTCACGTTATTCGGTGGATTTCAACTGATGTGGCGCCTGTAGGCTTCGGCGCAGGTGGGGCGTAACACACCCCCCTCCCCAAAGTGAACATCGTCCCGATGTTCTCCAGCGTCTTCTTGGTTCTATTCCTTTACATTGTTCGTCTCAAAGTCTGTATACGGAAGGTAGTGGGTATCGAAGTTTTGGAGGCTTTGTTTGAAGATTGCTCTGAGGATGAAAGAGAGTTGGACCGAGGAATGTGGAGATGCCGGAATTCGGGTAGAGCAACCAACCCTGGAGATATATTCAGCTATGTAGCAAATATCCGTACCGCCATTTGATGATTGGATCTGTGGTGGGAGAGGGAGAATGGCTTCTATAGTCCAATTCAGGGATGTTGCTTCTGAGGAGTTGAGCAGATGTTGACCTTGTTTGAAGAATTTCAGAATAGCTGTCATGGCGTTGTCCAGGTCAATGGCAGAATCACCGTAGGCATGAACTGTGTTAGTAAGGGTGTCCGCTAGGATAAGGGCCCATCGGTTGTGTGATAAAAGAATGGGAAACATGTAGAATTGTATATGAGGATTCTCGAAGTAGTGGGGGTAGTTGCCTTGGATTCCCAAATCTCGTAGTTCCCTTATTGCTCGAGCGGGTAGACATAGGCTTGGGAGTGGGTTGTCTTTGCATTTCTTTGTATTAATTAAGTGAAGGAATTGGTCTATAATATCTGGGGATGGGTCAACGGATTTGTCCGAAGAAGTTTGGATTTCCGGGATGTCAGAAAACTTGAACATCAGAGACTCTAAAATAAAACGGATCCGGGACCGGTATGCATTAAGGTCTGCGGTTTGGGGAAACTCGTCTTTGAAGTTCTGGCACAGGTATTCTCCAAGGGCGCAAATCCATACTCCAGTGTCTTCAGGTCGGATGTCCTGGGCTGGAGCATAGATACTAACATTAAATTTGGGCTTTGTCCCCATGTATTTACGTTGGATTGCTCCGTAATACCGTGTAAGGGCGTCCTCTACTGATGAGTGGGGAATGTTAAAGGGTTTGAGCAGAAGAAATAGTTCCTGCTTGAAGCTTATTGCTACTAGGGTCCAAGTCCCTTCTATCAGAGTTGGGATCAAGAGAAGGTCATATGTTGTAAGATCTTCCATCATAATCCATTGCTTCGTTTCTCTAGTTCTCTGATAATATAAGATGCGAGTGAGAAGGCAAGATGATTCTATATGGGTAGATCTGTCTTTTGCTTGTTTTGCTAATTGATGGAAGAAGGCATCCACTATATGTCGGTTGACATAGTGGTAAGGATATAGACTTTCAAGATCCTTTTCGTATAACAGCACTTGGCCTCTAGCTAGAACAGGTGAATTTGGGCCAGGTTTGGTTTGTCCGGAATTCTCTAGCCTTAGGGCTTCAAGATGCTCGGGATTGGCGTTGTATATTGAAAGTTCAGAAGTAACCGTGAAACACGTGACGTTGTGTTGTAGGTCGACATCTTCCATTCTTCTTAAATGCCGCCATTTAGAAAGGGAGCGGTTAGATTTAGATTTTTCTGATTCCTTCGACTCGCAAATTTCGCTCAAGGATCTTGTGGAAGTGGGCGTATGAGCTTCTTTCCAGCTATGAGGTCTCCCAAATATAGGGGCAGGACTTCCTTGCGTGATCGATTGTTCTATGGCCTGCCGTAATTCCTGGCTGGGCGGTAAGAATTCAGGCGAGATTTCCTCTGATAGTGATAAAAGGTTCGCAAAATATAGCATTAAGGCGCCACAGTCATAGTCGTTGTCTTGTTGTGGGACAGCCGGATGATGAACGGTCAGCTCGACATTTGTGACAAATTTTATAAAATCGCCGATTAGGATAGCTGTTGACGCGTGCGTCCATCTCATTGAGCACAAAACGTTGAGCCGTTTGGGGCGCGGGCAAATTTCTATAAGGTACCAATGGTTGCGTTCATTAATTGGAATGAGTATATGATCCAAGTTTTGTATCTCTGTAGGTCGCATGGTAATTGTCGGGTTCTGGAAATGTCTCTTCACCAATGGAAAGAAAAGCGTATCCATACACCTTACGACTGCTAATCCAGAGTTGGAATAATGTCTTTCTTCCAGGATTTTTAGGAAGTGGTCAATGACGACGTTGTTCAAATGATTAGGAACTGCCAACGTCTTTAAGTCGTGTTCAGTGAGTGTTCCAAATCTTTCAGTTTCAAAAGGGTCTCCTGAGGTTTGAAGTCCTGTGGAATCATCATCGGACAGTTCAAGCGTTGGCTTTGGATCCTTCCGTGAGTGTTGATTTACTGCACCACTTCGTTTTTTTAACTTTATGTATTTCAGGAGAGCGAGTTGAAGTGGGTTTCCTTCGACGAACTCATAGCTAGGGGGTACTTCAGGGGAAGCCGATGAGGAAGGTAGGTGGACGGTAGGTGTTGTGAACGGCGGAGCTTCAATGGCCGGTGTCCAGGTGCGCGGTATAATGAGGGTGGATGTTGGCGACGGTGGGGCGTCAAAGGCGGGACTGATGGCTAAAGGGGGGGTCTCACGTCTTGTGGTTTTATTCCTTTGTTTTCGAGTGCTCTTGATTTTGGCAGGGGGTTCATCTCTAATTTGAAGGGATGCTATTTTTAGCGCCACGTCTGGTTCAGGAGATTTCCTTTTGAATCCTCGTGTTTGTTTCTTTTTGTTGTTGGACTCGGTTACCAGCGGTGCTTCCGCTTGTTTCTGTGGAATCCGAACTTCTTTATTGTCTTTCTTTAGAAGAGGAATCTTATACGGTTGAAGGTCAGGCAGTGAGTATTTGGAATAGTCAAGTTTCGGGGTTCGGAGTTCTTGAATTATTATGTCTTTACTGCGGAGCTTCTCTTTCAACGCACGGTTTTCGGCTTGAAATTTAGCCTTCATCGCGGTCTCACGGGCTAGAGATTGATTTCGTTCTATTTTGAGTTGATTTGACCAAGGGTTTCTGGTAGGGGTAGGCAAGGAAGGAGCCTCCGGATTAGTTAAGGATTCTTTTTGATAAAATTTACCGGCAATCTTCCAATAAGCACTGTGGCATCCCGTTTGTCTTCGGGTAGGATCTGGGGAAATATATACGGAAGGTGTGATCTGGAGAAGCGTCTGAGTCATTTGGGAAATTGCCGAGGGAACTTGCTGGACGGCGTCGACATAGAAACGGTATAAATCAAGTTTTGGTATTTGATGCTGCTTCAAAAGGCCAGGGTGGCTTGACTCGAAGTGCAGTCGAATTCCGTTAAGCCATAGTGCATATGTAATGGGTGAATCAATGGGATCTTGATTGATAGAGGGCGAAGTCGACGGTACCGTTTGAGGGGATGGGCCTAGCATCCGGTGGAGCATTGCTTGTTTGCAGAGCATAAAGATCATATTCGCCTTCTCCACGTGGCTGAGGTACACCAAGTATGCTACGCTTCTGATTTTGGCAATTTCTTCTCTGGTTCCTTCTTCTTTAGGGCGGACTTGTTCTTGTTTTTCCAGTTGAGTCCAGAACTGGAGACAGACCGAGAAGGGTTGGTTTCCTGCATCGTATTTACCCATGTTATGCCTGTGGAGGATAAGTATTCATAAAGTTTCCTCGATGGTTTTGAAGGGGACATTTAGATTCTTTTAGTCGCAGAAGTAGAGATAGTGATTGCGTTGAGAGCCCGCACACCAATTAAGAGTTGGGGTAAAGAAGAGAGGATTTCTTTCAAGGTTTCTATAAGGTTTTGTCTCATTATGTTAAGGAGGAAGTTGGTGATTTGCTTTTTCATAGAAATTTCTGTACATTTGTATACATTTGTGATGAGTCCCAATGCAGCTTTGGAAGTTATTATATTTTTATTTTATTTATTTATTTTATTTTATTTTTGTTTTCTTTTTCTTTTTGATTGTATTTATTTTTATTTTTTTTATTTCTATTTTTATTTTATTTATTTTTATTTTATTTTATTTTTTTTTTTTTTTTTTTTATTTTTTTTTTTTTGTATTTTTTTTTATTTTTTTTTTTTTTTTTTTTTATTTTTTTTTTTTGTATTTTGTATTTTTGTGTTTGTTTTTAGTTTTAGTTTATTTACAGTGTATTTGCTTTGGAGTATAGTTTCATGGAGATTGTGAGCCCGGACGGCGTTTGGACTTATGTTTGAGGGCCATAGTCTCTGAATGTAAGTTGTTAGGGTTATGTGTATTGTCTGGAGAAATTTCGATGGCGGGAGAAGACGATTGACTGGGATTAAGTGTAGTCGATCCTGATTGTAAAAGTTGAGACGGAGTGGGAGCCAAGGAGTCTTGTGTATAGTAACCTGACATTGGTGGCATCATCGAGTTTTCTCGAGGTTCCCGGATTACCGTGGTCATTTCTGTGGGGACTCGAGGATATAGGCCTTCCCAGGAGCGCCGCAAATAGTCGGGGATTCTGGTCGGAATTAATAATTTCATTGGTTGCAGATTTGGTGAGCGAAAATTTTGATAGCAAGAAGTTAATCCTTTCCAGGTGAGAACAAGGAAAGCGGTGATCGCGTCTCGAAATAAGTAACTGCATACTCCGAGGAATCCCAATAGGAGTCCGAGGATGATAAAGAAAGAAATCTGATATCCAACCGAAGTAAGTGGTTCGGTGATTGCTCTACGTAGTTGAGCGAGAACTCTAGCTTGTTCGGTTGTTAATGCAGTGCCTTGGGTTCTAGCTCGTAAAGTGTCATCAATTTGATATCGATTAGTGAGTTGACGTTGAAGTGCTATTATCGTTTGAAATCCAGACAATTCTTCAGACGAGTAAACTCCTGGGGTATGATAGGACAAATCAGGTAAAGTACTGAGGGTTATGTCATCTCCTGGGCGTGGCAGAATTGGGATGTTTACGATTGCGGATTTATTTGTTAATAAGATAAGGTGTTCCCCGGTCTCGAAGTAAAAATCTGAGTTCGGACATGTCACAGGTGTGGGCTTATCAACGATTTCGTGGCTCAGTGGAGTGAGGTACCCAAATTGTGGGTTGTGGTCGGCAAGGTATTTCAAGGGCCACTCCAGCAGACATTCCGTTCGAGGGAGAAACATATAATTATAAATTTCTTCGCACTTCCAAATAGATAATACATCACCATTAAGGGCTGCTCGGTACTTTGGATTGCCTAACAAGGTTCGTACCAGTAATGTCGGATTTCCACCCTCTGCTAGGGTCCGTAAGATTTCAAGCTGTCTCTGATTAGTGCGGCAAACTTCAGTGTGGAGTAAATGGATTGAGTAAGAGGTGTTGTCCCGGACCAAGTCGTAGAGGAATTGAAATTTGGCATTTAATTGTTCGGCGGACATAATAGACGGAAGCTCTCGTTTATGTCGGCGATAGTTCAGGTTCATCTGTATGTATTTTGTAACTCCAATAAGTGGAGAGACCTCTGCAGCCTCACTCTGGGAAAATATGATTCCTTGATCACTTCCCCCAAATGTTTGGCCGCAGATGTTGAGGGGAAAAGGATTAGTCATCGCTATCTCTGCTTCTGGACATGAGATTCGGTTGTCGGTCATAATACAGTGTGTGGTAATCCCAGTTTTTAATTGGCAAACAAGTTTGGTGGGTGGCTCCCAAACTAAAATTCCTAACTCCGTGGGGCAGGCTCCTGATTTGATTCGGCAATCTTCTGTAATTTTAGTAGTAGTATGTATATGACCAGCTTCGGTATTGTCGTGGGTCATTTTTAACTCTACAAAGTAGTAGCTAGTAGCTTCTGCTCTGGTAGACAGAGGCCACACCCATTCTGCATCTGGGGTTTGCGCGTAACCGTAATATCTTTCTTGAATTCTTTCCAGTCTTTGATTATGTGGCGTAGTGAGCTTTGAAACCATTTCACGGCATTGCCCTTCGCTTATAAAAGCTTTTGCACTTGTAGTTTCTTCAGTATATGAACCCCAGAAGAAGTATCTTTTGACGTTGACTGTGAGTACACTGAAACATTCCCAGGCCGTCACTGGTTTTCGATTAAGGTCTGGCCAATAAAATGTCAATTGTACCACTTTTGAAGGTTTTGCAGTAGGGACTAAGGGGCATTGGATTGGTGCTGGGACCTTCCAAGGGATTCCGGAGATCCAACCCCTACATGTGTACAA
Source organism: Orthonychiurus folsomi (assembly GCA_036851895.1). Lineage (NCBI taxonomy): Eukaryota > Metazoa > Arthropoda > Collembola > Poduromorpha > Onychiuridae > Orthonychiurus > Orthonychiurus folsomi. Next base: position 14,695 of record JAAXYW010001544.1, on the reverse strand, counting down.
GGGGGATTCCTTTTTATCCAGGGAGGTGAATAATTTATGTATCAGATTCGCATCCTTTTCCTTTTGTGTTAATTCCTCTGTGGAGACGGGTCTCCAGGAGTTCCCGAGCAAAATAATAAAAACCACGAAACGACAGGGAGTTCGCATCTCTACGGAAGGATAATATAAACATTGGCACGTCGTCCATAATATAGGCGTTAAAATTTTTCTGGCTTGCTGTTAAGTTTAAGCTGCTCCGTGCGGCTGCTTGGAGTGAGTTAAGTGCGTTTGAAATTGCTATGCTTAGCAATGAGTTTTTTTCTCAAAACATTGAAGCGATAGGCACTTTTGAACGTATGTCTCTGTACAAGTTTTACAGTTAATACAGTCTTTTAGGTCGTCGAGTCAATGTCTTGAACTTTAGTTCGAGAAACTGATGATCGGTGGCAGTGCTTTGCTACTCACTTCAGATTCCGTACGTCCAATGCTTTGTCAAACTTGATTGATTTCCTTCGGAGTCCTTACGTTCAACATTTCGACAGGCTTGATTGATTTCATTTTTATACACATAGTTACACTTTGCACACTGTAGCAGTCGGTCGGTCTGTTCTGAGAAATCTGAAGATCTATCGGAATACTTTGCGACTCACTTCGGATTCCTTACGTTAAGATTTTGCCATGCTTGGCTTATTTCTTTTTCATACATATATATACATATTTTACACGCCGTAGCGGTGCATTCTGTGGTGAAGTTATTGGGTTAAATCCAATGGTTGCTCGCAGGACATAGATTCGAGTCGAGGCTCGAATCGCTCGGTTGGAGGTTTATAGTAAGGGTTCCTTATGGCTCGGTTTCCTCCCTTGATTACCCGACGAGCCGGCGACTTGTCTTTGATTTCACTCTTCTCCCAATCCGATTGATAAGGTGTTTGTACGATTCGTAGCAGTTTGTGTTCGTAGCTTGAATCAAGGGGCGATTGGTAAGGTCTGCGACATCTACACTGTTCCGGGTAGAAACGGGGTTTAGAAACTCGTTGGAAGGCTTTTCCGTAAATTCTTTGATAGGTTTGGCAAAATGTCTCTTCTGGCGACTTATTATTTTGCATCCATTTGTATAGTTGTGCGGTCGTTCGGGCATCTTGAATGGCGGAGTGGGCTCCATTTTGGAAATCCTCCGACTGGCTTAAAAGCCGAATGGCCAGGGATCTCACTCCGATTTTCTGGCACTGAGGTGTGTCGTCGCGATAATAGTCTTGGAGATCCATGTTCCCTGGGGCAGATTTATACCTAATACTTTTCAGGTCTTCTATGAGTTCGATTGCAATTAGGGTATTTTCCTTTAGGCACAGATCAAGTAAATATTTGATGGCTTCAAGGGGGGCTCCATGACGGAGTTGCTTTTCGGTTACGTTCGTCATTTTAGTTTGGTATTTACAGACTTCTTCATCTGGCCAATGGATGAAAGCCGACAGTATGAGGGATCCGGTTTCAGTAGTAACGGCGATGGTGGAAGCGACGGATTCGTGGACGCCATGACGGGAGGTTGGAGATTTTAAATGACTGTCCACTCGGAGGTCTAATTTCTCGACGTCGAGAAATAGTTTTTGTCCAACCGGGATCCATTCCACATGAACTAGGATGGGGTATTGGAAAGCCGGCTTTTCTTTGGGATTTTCAATAATTGTTGCCGTAGATAACATACAGGCAAGATGAGTTGTTGGTGAAGTTGGTTCCTTCTGCTTACTTAACTTTATTCCATGGTCCAAGTAATATCTTCCAATATTTTTAAGGTTTTCTTCTGGGCAGTATTTACGCATCTCTTTGATTAGTTCCATAAATTGTGCTGATTCCAGTTTCCGTATGTCCGTGAGGATTTTCGCAACTTCTTCCATTTTGTCTAAAGTTGAATAGTTTTGAAATTTGGTATAAGTTTTTATTTTTATTTTATTTTGATTTTTGTGAAAGGCCTTGAGGAAGGGTTAAAACATGCTGCGCTACTTAATTAGGAGAAGGAGAGTAATTTGGCTAAAGGTGGAGGGGGTTTGGAACGGGAGATTCTTAAAAATAAAGGAAGTCAGGATCGCGGGTAGTTTTAACCCTACGTCCTGCTCTAGTGTGAATACTTGGGGTCGCCTCGGGTGAATTTGTTGACGTCTTAGAAGCTGTTGAGCTAGCCGGGGTACTAGGCGTCAGGGGCGGTGCTGATGGAGCAATTTCTTCGGGATTTTCAGAGAGGTTTTCGTCCGAGTTGGTACTGGAATAAGGGCTGCTAGGGGGTGGATTTGCAGAATTAAGCTCTTCGGACTCTGAGGAGCTGCTTTTATCTGCTTTTGATGGAGTCGGGCTTCTACTTGACTCGAAGAATTCTTCTTCCGGGAATGGCGGGGGAGGTGAAGAACTAGCAGGACTTGAAGAGGACGACTCGGAGCTGTGAGTTTGAACGGCTGTTGGAGCTTCCACATCAATGTCTCTAGACGAGGTTGGGCTTAACGTTCTGGGAAACAGAGCTAAATTGTCTTCAGGTTCTAAAGCAGCAAGTTTGAGTTTATTTGCTTGAAAATAGGTCCATATTATCTTGTACAGATTCTTTAGTTCATCTGGGGTTTCCAGATGGGAATTTGTAAGCAGAAATAAATCATTGAACATTTCTTTCATGGATATAGGTTTGATCGGATTAGATTCCAATTGGTGGATGATGGAATATGCATAAATTACTATCTTGGAAGTAACGCCATCGTTAATTATCATGGGTCTCCTGATTCTTCCATAGCGTTCCTTTCGCAGTACACTGATGACCTTTACGATGTCAGTAATCCTTGGTGGATTCTTAAGCTCGAACAGAGTAGGTCTCTCATGTAGTTCCGTGTTTGAAGTGTCTTCGTATTCCTGGCGGGTGAGAAGTTTAAGGTAATATTCCTTATAGTTGGGGGAATCGGTTATCCTTATTATAGTGCACGTAAACCACATCCAGGGTTGCAAATCGAGCCAGCTTGACTTTTCGAGTGTACAATGATCGTTGGGATTGATTTTGGAAACTAACAAATCGCCTCTATCACCAGTTAATAAGGCATGTTCGTTATAAAGAGTGCGTAGGGTTTCTCCGTTGGTTTTTAATAGGGGAATTTCCCGCGGAATGACAGTTAAAGGGAGTTTCACGATTTGCTCCGGCGCAGAAGGCTGGAGATCCACCGTGTAGTAAAGAAGGAGCGTCCGCCAACGTTGTTCTTCGTTATTCAGAGTTTCTAATGTCATCTGAATCTTTTGGAGGGCTCTTTGTGCAAAAGAGAGTTTCAGCTCTTCTTCGTCTTCACTGCATTCGGAGTCTTCCGACGAGGGTCGCGAATAAAAGGGTCTGATCCTCTGTACATGAACAATTTGTTCCCGTCCCGAAATACCGAGTCTGACTTTGTAGTTGACAGGTGAGGTTTGCTCAATCACGGTCCAAGGGCCTTGCCATCTTCGGATTAGCTTTGGTGTTAGTCCAGGTGGGTTGGCCGGATTTTTGATTAACACGAGTTCATTGGGTTGATATTCTTGGCTACTTCGCCCCCTGTCATATCGGGATTTGTATTTCTCCTGTTCCTTTGCGATGTTTTGTTTAACTATGTTGCGAATGTTTTCAATTCTTTCGAGCTCCTCAAGGCGGGAACTCTGTAACTGTATTGGGAGAACACGATCAATTGGTTGAATTGGCAACCTTGCATAAACAAGCTCAAACGGAGTCTTCTTGGTGGTATTTTGGACACTAGTATTTATTGCCCAAGTGAGTTGTGGTAAATATAAATCCCACTGGTCATGTTCATAATTGTCTAAAAAGGTTCGCAGGGCAGTCTTAAAAGTATAGTTTTGTCGTTCACATAAGCCATTACACATTGGGTGGTAAGCAGAGGTGTGCCTTGGTTTGACTCCCATTTGAGTCAAAAGGGATGTCACCGTGTGGCTCAAAAAGTTGGTGCCTTGGTCACTGAGCAAGACTAGCGGTGGGCCATGTTTCGTCACAATTTCTTCCAATAGAAATCTAGCTGTAGTTTCCGCTTTTTGATCAGGGGTTGCTCGTACAGTAACATATTTCGTTAGTAAACAGACGGCTACTATGATGTACTTGCTGTTTCTTTCTGTCGTCTGGAACGGTCCTTGATAATCAACACTGATAAATGAAAACGGGACGTCTGGAGCCGTGATGCATTGCAGTTTTCCTTGCGGGCTTCGAATACAAGTTTTTGAACGCTGGCACATTTCACATGTTCGACAGTACGCGATTACTGACTTCTTTAAGCCAGGCCAAAAGTAACGGAGTCCAACTCGGAAATACGTAGTACGGAATCCTCGGTGGCCTGACATTGGAATGTCATGTAATTCTTTAAGAATTTCTGACTGTTTAGTTGAGGGGACGACGAGTCTATCCGGTCCAGTGCTAGTATTTTGGAGGACGCCGTCAACAATACGGAAATTTTTAACTGATTCCCCGGCCTCGATCTTTTCGATGATGGTCTTGGAGAACTTATCGGAGCGCTGGAGAATTTTTATTTCGTCTATTAGCGTAAAAAGGATAGGAAATTCCATGGGACAATCATCTTCTTGAACCATATTAATTATCGTTTCTTCCTCGGCTGATGCTTCAGCATGTAATCGGGAGAGGGCATCGGCATTACTGTGTAGTCGCCCACGACGGTAAATGATGTTAAATTCAAATTCACTTAGTCGCACTGCCCATCGATGGAGGCGTCCATTGTCCGGGTTCTTGGCAAACTTTAGACATGTTAAAGGGCAGTGATCTACTATAACTGTAAAGGTTCTTCCCCATATAAATTGGCGGAATTTCTCCAATGCGTACATAAGGGCTAAGAATTCTTTTTGTGTGGTGGAGTAAGCTCTTTCTGCTTTACTGAGGGATCGAGAGGCATAGGCGACGACACGCTCTTCTTTGTTTTCCGGTTGGGACAAACAGCCGCCGAGTCCGACGCTGCTGGCGTCACAGTAAATATTGATGGGAAGGTGCTGGTCATAGTGACGTAGGATTGGGGCGGAGCATAGTGCATTTTTCAAGTCTTGAAAGGCCGTTATTTGAGGTTCCGCCCATTCAAACGGAACGTTCTTTTCCAATAGGTAGGTCAATGGTTTTGCTCGTGCTGAAAAGTTTGGGACAAACTTTCGATAGTATGAGGCAAGTCCTAAAATAGCACGTACACCTCGGATGTCATTTGGTGGTTTCAAGTCTTTGATACAGCTGATCTTTTCGGGGTCCACTTCAACGCCCTTCGCACTGACGTAATGGCCAAGTATTTTAACTCGGACCTTGGCAAAATTGCACTTAACAAGACTCATTTTTAATTCGTATTCTTTGAGACGATCAAAAACAATTCTAAGATTCTTGAGGTGGGAATCGAAGTCGCGGCTAAAGATGATTAGATCATCGAGGTAACACAAAACGATGAAGGGCTTTAGCCCTGCTAGAACTTCGTCCATACATCTTTGGAATATCGAGGGACAAGTTTTCAATCCAAACGGAAGTGAGCAGAATTCTCCGAAGAAATTGGAAGTTAGGAATGCTGTTAGGTGTCGAGTAGCTTCGTCCAAGGCAATTTGATGGAATCCCCTAAATAGATCTATAGTTGAAAAGTAGACCATGGCTTGTAGACTGTTCAGGATGGTATCACAGGCGGGAAGAGGATATAAATCCGACACCAACTGGGAATTTAGGGACCGATAATCCACACAGAATCTTGGAGTCCTTTCTTCTCCATTTTTATGTCCGTCTCTTACTAAAGTAACAGGTGATGCATAGGACGATCGACTGGGTACAATGATGCCGGCCTCCAGAAGTTCTTTCACATGATTGTCAATAAATTCGGTTTCCTTGGCGGAATATCGATATGGCTTGTGTTGAACGGGCTTGCTTCCCGGTATTAATTCCAATGGCGCCGCCCTGATTTTACTGACACCTAAAGGGTCCCCCTTAAGCGCAAAAGAGTTAATATATTCTTTGAGAAGCTTCAATAGCTCTTGTGTCTGCTCTTCCTCCAAATCTTGGTTTATTGTGGTAGATAGGAGCTCTTCCTTAGCTTCAGTAGATGCAAGGACCATGAAAGTGCGAAAACCCGCATTTTGGAGTATTTCCCCGGAAGGCATTACCTTCGCCATAGCCTGAAAAGGGGGAATTGTGAGGTTTTCCGAACTTAAATTGATCATTTGCAGGTGGGCGGAGTTTCCAATCTTGTCTCTCGTCACATGTTGATGTGCAATTATCAATTCCGGGATTGGTGCTTCTTCGAGTGGGTAACAAGTGAAGAACCTAGGAGCTTCCTCCGTCCAATCTTGCGCTTTATTCATGTGGATTTCTACGGGTACATGTTGTACAGTTTCCGCTGGCATCTCATACGGGTGTTCCCCCGTTTTGTAGAGGCCCAGACAAAGGTCATCAGGAATAGGATCGGAATCTTTAGGTTGGGGCAAGGAATGTTGGGAGGTACACGCTTTTTCAGGCTTATTTGTGTACCGTTGGAAAAAGGGAATTGTTTTTTTGTTGGCTAAGGTAAGGACATTTTTGTCATAGTCTACTTTAGCTCTTTGGGCACAGAGCACATCATTGCCGAGGAGAACATCGAACGGGATTCCTAGTATTGCTAGGGCACTAACGGTTAAGATGTTGTCCTTGGCAAATTCAATATCAAAACTACATTTCCCCAGGATCTGGATTTGTGTGCCTTCTATGCCTGTGATGTGAGCTTGTCGACATAGAGGTTTAAGAGCTAATGGATTCACCAGTTCTCCTTTTATAAGTGTTACTGTGGACCCAGAGTCTATCAAAATTCTCATTGATTTGCCTCCGATTTTTGCAGGAAGGATTGGCAAGGTGTTCCAGTTGTTGAGATGTAGAATAATCGGATTTATCTTGTCTTCTGACTCCGTTGCCGAGTTTTCTGGAAAATGCTCCTCCAACATGGGGTCCCAAGTAACCTTTTTAGTATTAGCCGGCATTTGGGGTATTTTGGGGCTGGGACAAGAGTTCAACTCCTGCCCCAGTTCTGCCCGTTTTTTTGATCGGCAGTGGTTTGAGGAAGGGAAGATGGCCTCTGAGGACATTGGGGAGAGTAATGTCCGTACTCCCCACATCGGTAACACTGAATATGACTTAAATCAGCCCTATTACCTGTGTTATCAAAGTTTTGCGGTAGGATCGATTTAGGAGTTTCATGAGCTCGCGGCGGAGGTAATGGTAGGGGCGGACCCGAGGGATTTAAGTTTGACTGGGGTCCCTCGGAAAGGTATGGCCATTGTCGGAAATATTGATCCCAATTCTGCTGATTCTGGTAGGGGTTCCATGAAGTGTTAGGAGGATAACTTGGAAACTGTGATGGAAAGCCTTGTTGTGGCTTTGGATAGAATCTCGGCGGCCCTTGTGAGTTGAAGGGCATTCTGGGGGGAAATCCAGGAGTCCCGTACAAAAAAGGGGGCAGGACCGGTGGCCCTTGGTTATAATGGGGCGTCCTTTGATAAGGATTCTGCCCATTTCCCGGAAATCTGGAACTGGATTGGGAGTCTGAGGCATAGATGTAGGGCCTCTGGGGATATCTGGGTTTCGGAGGCCCAGACTTGAAACTAAGTGAGCGGTTACGGTCCTGTAATTCGCGGATTTGATCTTGTATAGTGGTCAGTATTTGCTTACTGGAAGTTCCTTCCGCCGAGGAATCGTCTTGACTCGACGTGTGGATATTGGCCTGAAAAACCAGTTCGTCATCTAGGATAGTGTGAGTCCTTTTCGTCATTTGATTTAGTTGGTCCTCCGTTTCCAATAATATACGGAGTTCGGTCATAGTGCTTGGGCGATGTAGCCCAATGGACCGAAGGATTTCGGGTCGAAGACCACGCATCATATAGCGTATCCTCTGTTGATCATCCATTTCTTTTTCGACTTCGTTACATAAAGTCTCCATCTCCCAGAAGTAATTCATGCATGATTCGTTGGGATTTTGCTTTCTTTGCATCACGGCTATTTCCGCATCCACTTGTGAGTTGGCCGAAGTGGAGTGGCGGAGAAAGGCTGCCCTGAGGGCTTCCCATGTCCACTCTCTCCCGTGGACGCGTGTGCGTTCTGCGGTAGCGGCGCTATACCACTTAGCGGCGTGACCCATTAAATACGCGGGAAGCTGTGTCAGCATGATCTGCTCGTCCCAATTATTGGATTTGGCGATTATCTCGAAAGTGTTGATGTACGTTTTGGGATCGCTGCCTCTAGCTCCACTATAACGGGGTGGGGTAATCGCAAGCCGCACTGGGCGAGGTGATGAACTTCGATGTTGGTTCATTAATACTGGTTGTCTAAAGATTTCGTCAGGAGGTGAACTGTTCTCTTGTTCTTCGGAGGATGGTAGTTTCGTCGGTGACTCTACTCTAGCGGTTCTATTTGCCACTAGAGGTCGTCTTCGGATTAGGGGGGGTGACAATTGGCTGCTACTGTATTGGGAAGTGGGGTTGGTTCGGTTTTCCGGCGACGCGCTTCTTGATCGCTGATTGATGGTAGTAGGGATCAGGGTTTTAAGGATTCTTGGGGTAAATCCTCGACCCACTCCTGGATATCTGATGTCTGTCGTATTCCTGGACGAATCTGGGGGTGGGGATCTGAGGACTGGGGGGAATCGAGACGGAGGAATCCGATATTCCGCCACTGGATCTGGGGCAACTGTCTCCTCATCAGAGTGCATGATAGGATCAAGGGAGCGTCGGTGACGCCACGGCTCTTAGCCGGAGTCTGTACAATATTCAGTAATATTTAGTCAAGGTTTCCTTTCTGTCCAACGTCGAATGGTCTGCTTAATGTATATCCACTTTACCAACTTATTTTCTATCTAACGAACGGTAATCTTACGTAATACTCATTTCTCTATTCCGGTTTAATTCATTCCTCTTAATTCCTTGTAAATTTCATCATATTTCTTGAGTGCTTCTCGCTTCTCTTTATGTTTCAATGTGAGTACTAGTCTCAGGGGCCAAAGGAATGATCGTTCACATTGGGTTATTCCTGGCTAGCCTCTGGCCGGCCATCTTTTGATTCGTTTTCTTATTTTTCATTTCCTTTTCCTGTCTTCCGTTTTATTACAATAATCGGGTGGGAACGCTAGCCCCTCGGGCCATTTAGCATCTAATTTACTCTCCTTCTATTCTCTAGTACAAAATTTGCCGCGGCAGCGTTAAATAGTTTGTCAATCAGTCATGTACCTATATTTTTCAGTGTCTTTTTGTCGGGAAATGTGTTAGTAAAGAGTTCACAAGAACAGTGAGTGTCCTTTCGAGTCGTATTACAATCCTATTGTCTTTGTACTGGGGTGAGGTCCTTCTCATTTCGCGAAGTGAAGTAAGATTAAGCACGTGAGAGTGTCGGCTTTGATTTCATGAAGATGTTGGCTTTTGGAGTCGGTCAGCTACGCCAACTCCGCGGCCTGACTAGAAATATCATTTCAGCAAAGCGTGAAAATTGCACCAAAAGCAAGCGAATGAAGGTGATAGGAAGGGTTTCAGTAGTTTCGTACCTTTACTTTATTAAAGTTGGGGGCGTTTCTCTGGCGTAAACTTGGGCGAGGGAGTGTTTAGACTTATAGATGGCGCTTTTTGTTGTAAAGGCGCCACGTTAGAGGTGGGAGCTCTAAAAATCTGTAATATCGAGCTAGCCTTGTGTTGTCGATGGCAATGCGTAATGCGTCCGGATCGAGTGCTGGTCCGTGTTTCTCAGCACATATATAGCAAGTCCAGAATCGAAAATATCGAATATCAGGGTAGATGGTATGTTGTGTCTTTATATTTGAAACTTGTTCTTCAGTCAGAAGGTCCAGGATATCTCGTAAGTTGCTAATGAATTGACAGAAGATACATATGGCCATATGCCGGTCGTACCATGGAGCGGGAGACATAAGTTTCTGGAATATCATAACGAATGGTTGTAGGGATTACTATTTGCTAGAAATCCAGCGGCACGGAACGCCAAGTATAAGAGGTATAAGGATGTAACTTTTTTTTTTTCGACGATGTATACTGCCCTTGTGCCATCTACCCGTTACTTACTGAACTTGCAGGGTGTACCGAGTGTCTCAATCATCCACTAGGCGTGGATACTAATGTCAGAAAAGCAGCAAATTGAAATTACAGGTGTGGAGTTAATTTCCTTCAAATTCAACGCATTGGTTTTGTAAGATTTAAATATTGTGTAGCCCAGCACAGGGAGGTAGAACGTATTTCCTTGGCCGGGCGGCTTTTCCCGGAGGTGGATGTAGGTGAATACCTCTCTCGTCTTTTGGGTTGTAGGATGCGAACCGGAATTGTAACATAATGGAGGGCAAAACAACATATTTATGGATGCGTAGCAATAAGGGCAGTTTTGGGTTCTCTTTTTTTGGGTCGTAGGTTCTTGGCAAAGGTGGACGAAAGAAATTGACGAATTGAAAAAAAGAAAGGATTTTATGATGCACTTGACAAGTCTGAAAGAGCCTTGTTCTGACTTATTTACACCTGTTGTTTCTTTCCCGGTCAAGGGCGAACGGATGCTTACGATACCGTTAGTTCAATACAACTGACTTGGACTTGTATAAATTCAGGAGTTTCGCAATTGACTTTACCATTCTACTCATTCTCCCTGTCGCAATCATCATTGGAACTATTGAAATCAACTGGTTCTCTGAAACGAGTAAGCATTTCTCTTTTTTCCTGTATATGTTTATCTACCTTCCAAATTATGGATACCTTACGTAGGGCGGGGCTAACTTTTTCAGAGTTTTCTTGTAAATTTCGTAAGTTTACTTTTTAGTGTCTGGATCACCCCTACCTGCCCCTCTGGAAGAGCCTTCGGCTATGTCGGCCTGGCTGGAGATTGCAAGTGTACATCTCATGGGAAAGATGTTGAATGAAATACATCATCATCTGCAAGCAAACGAGGGACTGCGCATGCAAGTCCAGGAAGCTTACGATGCCGCCACGGGGAAGATTTTCAACTTTGTACATGGTTACCCAGAACTTTATGGAGTGAGCTTCTCTGAAGGGGGGGCACCAGTTGGATCTAGCTTGTTGAGTTGTTTGCGGTCGGCCCCGAGTGACCAGCTCCCCATGACACTTTCCGAATTTCTTGAAAAGTTGAGTCCCGGATTGGACGAGATCGTTTTTACAAGGGGTCCATCCCTCTCTACCCAATTGAAAGACTTATTACGGATCGAGGGTATCCAATTTAAATCGTGCCTCACTCAGCCACGGCTGGTCTATTACTTTGCCCCTGGGAGGACGGAGTTATCCGTCGGAGAAGACTTAAATGTGTCAGTCAACTGTAAGATGTATAAGAAAGTTGAGAACGGATCGCCTTCCAGTTCTGATTAAAATCATGTGTTTGGAAAAACTTCGCATAATAAAAGTTGGAATTATTGCCTAAGAGTAAATTTATTTTTCTCTTACATCTGTGTATAACCTCTTGGTCTGGGCATCCCGTTAGTTCAAAAGCGACGTTAGTTATTAACAACAAGAATGTGTTTCTGTCTAGGCTTCAAGTTAATTTTAGGACCTTAGTTGTTTGTTCACGAGAGATTTAGATTATAAAGTATGATAGTCCTACTTCTAACGTCGGCGTCCTCAAAGGAAACGCCCTCGGCTTTCGCAGTTTCAAAACAACACGCCTCTTTGTTTCGTCAGGCACATCATAGAAGCACTTGGTTTCGTAATGAAGTTTTAATCCCAATTAATTATCTCAATCCCAAACACCTGCTTCCCGGAAAGACCGGCAAATTGAAAATCTCCGCCTTCTTTCCCGGCTTTGCGATGCCGGACTCCCTTTTTCCTTTCTTTTCAATTTCATCATTTTGAATTATTTTGGCACAAAAAATTTTTTTTTTTATACAGGAGAAGGGTGCGCTGATTGAAAGAAATATTGCCACGGGGAATAAATAATTCAAGTCGGAAAAATTGCGTCTTATTTCAGATCGGATTGCGTAATTTTGCGTAATTTGGGTTTCCATGATGTTTCCACGTGTGTAGATTTCTATGGGTTTTCTTTTCCATGGCTCACTTCTAGTACGCATTGCCAGACACCTCTCAAATTTCAAATTTAAGGGGAACAAAATTGAAATATGACAAATCGGGTTTTAAGTGAAATTAAGATTATGGATTCGCGGCGAGATGGAAAGGAAGAGATGGCATTAGCGTAAAAAAAAATATGTTCCAAATTCGTGTTAAGGGAGGGCTTGAGGAAAGGATTTGGTGACGGGTCAATTCTCAGAACTTCGCCTATTAGTACCAACAATGGTAGGAGTGGAATGAGCGGGTGGTTGAAAATCGGTCGTTTACTTCGATCGAATACGGCAAAATTTTGTTTTTCCCTAACCTTTTTCGCGGGTTGGTGTTTAAGGCCATAAATGCATCCCGACCTTTCAAAATACTATTGTCCTTTTGCCTGGGGACTTTTGGCTTTTCGGCCTTAATCAAAAACCTTTTCTTTTAGGGAGAGAGTCAATTGTTGACCGCACGGTCTACAGACAATATCCGGCTCACAAATTTCAGTTTTGACTTCAGTTTTGTTCACTTCAATTCCTCATTACAACGTTATAAAGCGTAAGTTAATTACGTGGACTTGTGATCCGTCTTGATGTGTATACTTCAAAATACCAAATTATAACTGCGCACAAGAAAAAAAAATGAGCCTCAACCTTTATGGCCTTTTGTTTGGCGAGTACGGAAGGTCTATCTGTGCTAATCAAATTTTGACGGGCTGACAGCCTTCGGTTCTGTCTGTGTATTAATAGGAAAAGTATTATAATTTGCGGGTTTTCATTTTTCGATGTTGGGTTTGGCCTGGGCATGTCTTAAGTACATGCCAAATCGATCCTAGTACCACTACCCGAACTCAAACTCACGCCAATTACTGGATTCTAATTTTTCGGAAAATCAGATTTTCAGATAACTTTTTAACGGGGAAGCGCAGCCCGTCTGGCCGTCTCACTATACCCGGATTCCATTTATGTCATAAATTTTCGGGTCGTGAAAAAGGTCCGGCCGTGTGTGTCTCGGGAAGGAAAAGGAAAAGGGATGGAAATCTCGAAGTGAATTTATAGCCGTGTCCAAGGGTGTGAAAATTCCTTTGACTGACTGACGGCGCGGTGTTTTTGGGAAGTAATATCGTCTTTTACAATTTTCATATTTTATTTTAAGATTTGGGTTGGCATGTATGTAACACATGCTATATCTATTCTGTTCAAACTTCTCTCCCAAATTTACGCCAGTAAATGGAAACTCCGGCCCTGGGGAGAATTAAATTTTTGTTTTAACTTTTTCGGGGAACGAGGCCAGTCTAGCCATCGGTTACCCCGCACCTCCACCAAATGTTGGGACCCTCCCCAAGCGGGGAGGGGTGAAATGAGAAAATAAATCAGATTTTGATTCAAGGGGGGGGGGAAAGATTGCTCAGCGTTGCGAGAGGTCCTGTCTGATTCTCTTTTCCTATGATTCCCAGCCTAAGATGTAAGGGACAGATCGAAGCGGCCGCTAACACTTAAATTCCCAGACGCCGACTCTGTCGTTGTCGGGGAAAACTGTGGGCAGGAGAAAGACGTGACCCGCAAGCAGGTGACCTCTGATCCCAAATCCTCTGACGCCGACTCTGTCGTTGTCATTTGAGGATAACCCACGGGCAGGAGAAAGAAGTGACCCGCAAGCAGGTGACCTGTGACCCCTAGATCCTCTGACGCCGACTCTGTCGTTGTCATTTGAGGAAAACCCGTATCTACCTTGGCCAGAACTTATAGAGGCAGGGGGAAGGGACGTGAGAGTGTAATTTCGATTGGCTTGGCGCCGACTCTGTCGTTGCCTGCCAGCCTCAGGGAATAGGGAATCGCCAGTGAAATGGATAATCGAAGAAAAGCATTGAAAATTGAAACTAGGGGAAGGGAAGGGGAAACAAAATCAAGACGACGTACCTTGCGCAGGAAGGTCGAACCGATGGAATTGGTAGAAATAAATAGTAGACAAAAACGAGGTTACACTTTGTACAAGATTTTTATTCGATTTTTTTGGTTTTTCTTTATACTTCAAAAAAAAAAGAAAGGGAGATAATTTTAAATCAAAGAGGAGCAGAGAGAAGGAACTCCCGATTTTTCTGAGTCCCAGGCATTTTATAAGTTTGGGGGTGTTGGTGGAATTCGGAAAACACTTTTCCTCCCAAACTAATTTTTACATTGTTTTAAGGGTTGGTGACAAGTGTCTACAAGGGACGAGGGCGGAGTGAGTCCGGCCAATCAGATGGATTTTCCGTAGCTTGGGAAGCGAATACATTAAGATAATCCGGGTCAGAATTGGAACCTTTTTGTTGACCTTTTCTGGGCCGTGGGCCGGGTGTGAATTGCTTTAGTTTTGAGTTTGCCAGTGTGGAGCAATTAGTTTTTATTGCTTCCACATGCGGACTCACTCACCCTTGTGCGTTTACCAGAAGAAGGAGAGGGAACATACTTGGAAATGACAGGCTGATCCTTTGGATCATTTACTTTTAGGGATTTATGAGCGGGCAAACACGGACCCAAATCTAAATGGGCGGAAAACAAGAAGTGTCACAAAAAAAACATAATTACATTTCTCGTTAATTACATTAGAGTTAACTAATTAATTAGTTAGTTTTAATTATTTGATGAGTCACGTTATTCGGTGGATTTCAACTGATGTGGCGCCTGTAGGCTTCGGCGCAGGTGGGGCGTAACAC
>JAAXYW010001543.1:0-20812 GCA_036851895.1 Orthonychiurus folsomi | reverse complement strand
AGCTCAAAGAGCCACCTTTCCTGTTTTTCACATCATTTGCCATCCACTTTCAGACATAAACGCAATTCGTCCCAGACCATCGTAAAATCATATTATTGCTCTCAGCATAACAGCAATTTGAAAACTGAGGAGTGGGTATTTAGTATAATTAGTTAAGAGTCAAGTCCATAGACTCATATCTGCGAGTTCAACTCATAGATTTCCATTCAGTAACTAAATATTATTGCACCCACAAATCAATTCGGAGTTAATAAAAATGAGGAATAAAAATACACACATATCCAGATTTTAATTATTGTAGGTGGAGGAATGAAGTTTGATCCTATGGAATTTAGAATTCAAGTGTCTCTACTCTAACTACAGGATTTATGAAAACCAATAGGAAAGGACATTAACAGACATGATGAAGTAGTCGGTCGGATCGGATGAGTGGATTGTAAACACAAAATGAAATGAAATTTAAGTAATGCGAGAGCGAAGGGCATAAAAGGATGGAAGTTTAGATGTCCGTAGTGGGAATTTGCGTAGGGCTTAGTTGAGAATGGATTTCCAGTTCGGGTTGTGGGGTGTGCGGGCGGGGAATGGGAGTGAAAGTGGGAAGAAAGTGAAGTTGTCGTAGCCAGGGATCTTAGTCATAACGCATGATTTAGTGTTCAACTGTGTCCCGAGCTCAACTTGAGAACACTAAAATCTTTGCCGAAATCGCTGCATTTATAGGGTAATAAATCCGTAAATCAATCCGAAATAATCCTACCCTGCATTTTTATCTGAATGACAAATATTCAATGTTCATGCATTACTCTTTTCAGGCCGAGGTCGTGCTCCACACTTCAAATCTTATCAACTCCACACTCTTGTCCGCCTTTCAATCCTGAGCCTTACTCTCTAATTTATATAACTTCTTCAAATCCAATTGTCAAAATCTTGGCTATTTCTAAATATGACCATTCTTGGAAATTGCATCCACATGTAAGTTTACATTATTGTTCTCATTATTCTTAATGTTTCTAATTGTAATTTTTTTTTAGATTTTGTGTTTCTTAAGCCATAACTATATTTAAAGTTTGTAAGTAAGGTTTTAATAAGACTGGAAAACAATATTAATGTCAATAGCGTCCGACTTCGTTTAGCACTGCTTTGCCAATCTAACAGAGAAGGCAGTGTGAAAATTTTGTTCATTAGCGTAGATATAAAGAGAAGTGAAGTAATTAGGGGAAGGTATGACATGAGTAGAATTCCCTTCATTGGAAACCAGTTGAAATGTTTATTGAGCACAAAATTAAATTAATGGGATGAATAGAATGAAGGGACCGTCATGTCATCCACCCCAACAACCAATCATAGGAGTCGAGTTCTTGTTAATTTTAAAGAGCAGTCAGAGACATGGGGTTTCCTCAAGGATTTACACGACTCAATCCCCCCCATCATATCATAGGCCAATCTTTTGGTATGCTTGCTTGAAATGATAGAATGAAATAAAGTTGGCGCCGCCAATGCGAGGAAAAAGGATACAAAGAGTTGAGAATTCATTTCATTTCTGGATTTGATTGCATGCGGACAGAGAAGGGATTGAGGAGGGGGGCCGCCGTCGTCGCCTCTTCATTTGTCAACGTCTAACTTTCCCTCCTTTCTCCGAACTCTCCATCCTCCCAACTCAAAATGGTTCCCAATAGACTCGTTAATTGCTCCGCTTCACATTCCCAACCTCAAATGTCTAATGTCCTTTGTCACACTCCCAGCGCATTTTCCAACCCACTCATCACACAAACCCCAAGAAATAAGATTAAGAATCCCGCACCTATCCTTACCATTACAATTATTATTCAAAGGCGACCAACTCCTCAAAATTCAATCCAAAACTGGATCCTTGGGTTTTAATACATTAAATGTTGATCCGGAAACAAGTCAAGGACCTTAATTGGTGTATGTAAGTCTATGTAAAATGTATTGAGTCTATTGTTTCTCAAATTAGAAGTAAAAGTGAAGCGTTCAGCGGATGGATAGGGCTGTGGCTGTGGAATGGCATGGCGGAGCGACGACGACGATGACGGCAGTGGCACGGCGCGGTACGGCGCGGCTGGGACGAACGGACGGACGGATGGGTCGGATCTCCTTTGGCGCAGTGAAATTTATTCTGAAACACTCTCCGCCTGATTTATGCATTTACAACCCATGATTTGCTCATTTCCAACTCCAACTTCCAAATCTTTGAACATTTTTCTTTCACACTCAACTCCAGTTCAGACGCGGACAGATCTTGGAATATGACGGTATGTTATGTATTACAGCATCATGTGATGTGTTGATCCGTAGTATTATATTTACCAGAGCTGCGGTGTGGTTAATTAATATATATGATCCGTTCATTCGTTTCTTATTCTAATACAAGATCATTATCAAATTGAGTGGAAGTAAATTTACTTCAAATTGGAAACAAATTCAAGTATTTTTATTTTGCTAATTTTTATATTATATGCCTAACATATAAATGAGTGAGGATTTGCGTGTAAACTAAACTTTTCCGGTATGCATACCACACTGCATATCATAATATTTTGTATAATACGTTACGTAATACTAATAACAATGACCAAAGTAATTAGACGAGGTTGACACCGGGATAATTGAGTTAGCGGGAGTTCATTTTGAGCGGCTCCTTAGTCATAATAATATCATAATACGGCTGACCACCAACTAATTGAACTGTACCACAATAAACATAAAACTGCAGTCGGAGCAGTACGGATCCGGCACTAAACAAATAAACGAAAGAAAATTGTGCGAGTAATGATAATTATTATATGTGAGTTTGTAATAGCCCTTGTAAATATTTACATGGTTGACTATTAAAATGGAACCGACCTATTGCTGAGGGCACTCGCACTCTGTCTACTGCGTTTATTGAGCCATAATTGACCTACCGCACTATGAAACGCGTTTTACTATCGCATAACAAGGAAGGTGCGATGAAACGACAGCCCTTCTGTTTTATATTTTGGACTAGGAGAGTGCCTATAATTGTATCGTAGGAATCAAAGGATACTAGTTTTACGAAAGGGGAGAAATAAATATGAAATAACGTCATTTGGTTATATGGCACATTAATCCAGGTTTCTAGTTCGTACTTCGTAATACAACATGCAGTACCACAAGATGTAAACGTGCAGTTATTGCGGAATCGTCCTCATTAGCATATAGTATGCATTAGTCGTGCCCAAGTTTAGTCTTAAGTTCTAAGTCCTCTCTGTCTACCTTCTATTTGTTAGTTTGCCAAATTGCTGACTGATGAGTGCACAACAAGTGCAATGCTATGAATTATTCCACAAAAGGACCCGCTTGAGCAACGATTAAAATAACTAAGCCATTAATTATTACTAAAGATGTCATTTTCTATTGGAATGCAGTAATTGAATTGGGAAATGATCCGGGTTTATTTGAACAGGTAGTATTTTCTTTTAAAATATCCTTTTATTGTATAACAATAAAGCGCACCGCTAAATTTTCGGTTTGCTGAAGTTGACCCAACCTGACCTCCTAATCCAAAAAAAATATATTATATTACAGAATATTCCCCGAACAGTTTGTAGGGTAAAAAACAAAGGGTTTAGGTAGGCCACAGAACCAGGAAATAAACAAGTGCTTTGTTCTGTGGTCGCTTCTCATTCGTCCACACAAGTGCTTTGTTTTTGTTTCGTGGTCGCTTCTCATTCGTCCACACAAGTGCTTTGGTTCGTGGTCGTTTCTCATTCGTCCACGTGTCTCACGTGTGGATCCGGAAGTGCAAACAGGGGAAGGTATATAAGGCCAGGTACATCCAGGTGACGAATGCAGTATCGTTTTGATTGTGATTAAGGATTTACAATTTACTCATTATTAGTGCAAGTGGTGCGGGATATTTTTTCAAGTCTGTTTGCTGAATCTTCACATTCCAAGATTTCCACTCTGCTAAGGTTATACAAAATGCGATCATTTTATCCTAGTAGGATTAATCTTTGACATACGAAAATGGAAACATTCATAATTATTTTGGAATCAGTATTTAGTTGTACTTGTCTTTCCGTCTTCTTCACTTGCCACTCTTGTGCATTGCATTGTAATATGCTGCATATTTTCTCATTTAAATAGACTTGAATTATTTCATGCCGAGGTCGCTGCTATTATACGTCAGACGCCAGGAATTGGCAATATCCATGTAACAATATCCATGATGGAAGTAATAAGAGTAGAAACACCTGCTTAAAATGACGGTAATTGGCGAGGTAGTAATACTGGTGCTCAAATTTGTAATTAAGGTATACGGCGGAATTGTAAACAATGATATTGTTATATCTTTCCGCACTTATGCAAAATATTAAATTCTGCATAGCTCAACTTGATCAAATCGTCTAAATAAACAAGCTACATGTAATCTAAACTATCTCAGTGGGCATTGCCAAAAACAACAATATTGACTAAAATTGTAAATAATTTAAATGTTGCTTCAATTTGTGAGTTGGCTTTTGTGTGTGGGATGTTACGTTGTGGGCCCGAATCGCACCCGTATCGTACCCGCACCCGCGGGGCCGTACCCGTACCCGTGCCGAGCTATACAATTACATCAAACGACACCAATGCTTCTTCGAAGTTTAATGATTTCCCAAATTTGTGCACTGCATTGTAACATGCTGCATATTCATAGTATTTGGTTAATAAAAATTTGAATTTAAAGTAAGCCATGCCAAGCAATCCATTAATTGTTGCCATCTGTCATCCCAATCACTTCAAATCGCCTATCTGAAAAACAAATATTTGCTGAACATGAATAAAAACTCCAATCTTACAAATTGTGAACAATACGTGATTTAATGGACAATTATTATTGCATCTGTCTTGCATTATTATGGGAACCGAGAGAATTAGTCCAAATAGTCTAGTCTGGAATGAAATCCTTTTGTTAAATGATACAGTAATATGCATGGATTATAATAACAGTTCTTAATTCGCAACACTACATGGTAATGGTAGCACATATCAAAGAGGGGTGAGTGCCCTTTCCAGGACTCATCCCCATTAGGATCCAGTGTAACGTTTAAATTGTATCCTCGCCTACATGTATCCTCAATGACTTGGAATTTGAAGTAACATGTTTGAAATGGACAATGTTGAGTGGTCAAGTTTTGTAAAGAGAGGAAGGTGTTAGTGGAGGAGAAAGGGAGGACCAATAAAATGGTGTTTATGATATCCTAACTACTCCTATCCAGCGGAAGGAAGAAGAAGAAGAAGCTGGGATTAAGAAAAGGGTTGGTATAGTTGGAAATGTTTGGAATTGGTGGAGGAGGGCGGGAGTTGGATGCGAGAAATGAAGTGAGTGAAAATGGATGTGGACGCGGACGGACGGAGCTTTTCGGTTGTATCTTGAGGGAACCCTAAAACCATTACGTTGACAGGTATACGAGAGCTCTTTCAAAATTTATGAATTCAGGAATATATTCATGACATGTGAAGCTCAATGGAGAAGGAGAGCCAAAGCCGCCGCGTCGCTTGCTTTCCCCTCATTCGTCGGCTCGGCGGTATCTATTGCCATTGCCGGGGCCCTTATTACTACTACATACATATTCTTCTGTCCGACCGCCACAGCACAGGGCGGCGGCGGGAGTCTAAACACCTATACTGTCGCAAACCCAAAAGAAATACATCCAAAAATATTTTATCCAACCTCACACTCCCTCATATAAAATTCTACACTCGCCCCTTTGGTCCTCAGCACGCACTCTGTCAAAATGTCAAATAAAATGGGTCCAGGAGAAATGAGAATTACTTCTTTGCACGGAAATGTTCCTTTCAATTTTTTGAATTTATGCATTTTTAATTGGTGAGATTAAGCACTTTGGCTGGAGGACATTTGGAATTCAACTGAAGGCTCGGAGTCACGTCCAGGTGTAATAAACGTTTCAATTCCAGAAATCTAAAGGAATCCTGTCGTCCTCTCCCCAAGCTAAACTCAATTCTGGAGAATGTTTAATGGGTCGGGGGATTGAATATATAATCATAAATCACTTTTTAAAGCTAAGTGCAAGTACGGGAGTCAAGAACACGGCAAGGTACTCAATCTACGGTTTAATCAATCTACGGTTTTCTACGACACCAGTTAACCGCTGTAGTCTCGTTAACTTATTAAACGAGAAATCCAAATTATGCTACTTAGTGACGGCAACAATCCAACTCATGACAATATCAGCAAGCTTAATTAGCTATTTACACATTTAAAGACTGATAATATCAAATGCTCTGGATTTGGTCTCCAGCCAAGTCTCCATCACTTGCATTTAATGCAAGTGTTGGAGAGTTAACAAATTTTAAAGGAGGAAGATGGATCTTGCAGTCCACGATGACTTCATTGCAAACTTTCATGGAAATAATAATTTATCTCACAGAAGCAATCAAAGCCTCCAATCTGAACCCAATCATCAAATCGGATTTATTCTTTTGAATTCAACATTGCATAATACACTAATTTCTGAAGGCCAAGAGGAAATGAGGTTGTTGAAGTAAGTTTTTTCAAATTAATTAAACCCCACTTCATCCGTCAGTGGAAGTAATATGACGTGCAATTCCTATCCACCTTTTTTCTCGAGGTTGTAAAATTTAATTAATTAATAGAACAATCTGATTCCAGTCTTGCTTTTTTTGCAGGCTCAATTTTTAAGATGTGTAGCCCTTAGCTGCATTCTGAACGCAAGTTCCTATATTAAATCCTAATAAATTCTTGCAGCATCACAATTATGTAGTTAACTTGCATGCTCACAAGAGGGTCTTAACTATAAATATATAATTAAGGCTGACTTTAAATTTTATCTCAATGTCATGAAGAATTAAAGGGTATGACGCATTTGTCTACAGTGCTCCGCGGAAGAGATTGCACAATTTGTTATACGCACTTGAGTGGGAGATTAACGAGCAGAAAAGTTATTCAGGAGCCATCCGCATTTAAACAATGTCAAATAACTATAATTACACAAATTGGAAATGCAAGATGCATGCGATCCTGGAAATTGAAGTTAATATGCTATAAAATCTAGAATTTGAAGATTTAGTAATACAAGAAATAGCCCCAGTTCAAAGAACTAATTGAGCGGAGTTTAACTTTCAACTTGAGTAATGTATGTACAGTTTAATTTGGCTCAAGATAAGAGAGTTACACGATGAGTTGAAGGCGAAGCGCTGTGTGTAAGTCACACAACTGCAGTGTATGAATGCTAGGGAGTGTATTAGAGATTCTAGTCTCATTCACAGCCACGTTCCAGGTTTCTCGAAGATAACTTTGATAGGGGAAGATCATCTTTCCAGTCTCCGACTCTTTCATTCCCATTCCATTGCAGTTCATGACTGGAAAAGATCTGGAACAAATCTGAAGGGTGAAGGAAAACAATTCCCTGAAGACGGTTTGAGTGAGACGAGAACTGGAGTTGAAGTGCCTCTTTGGAAAGTACTCAAAACATTTCCTAACACTTGCTTGCGATTATTTCAATGCATGAAAGTCATGTACTTTCCTAAAGGAACATTCAATTCAAACTTTGTTTCAAAAAATGTTGAGGATTCTAACATTTTGACAAACACAATTATAAATTTGTTTTTGTTTTCTTTTTCCTTAGCCACTAGTTGGTTGGTGTTGCGTTTAATTCTAAACACCAGCAAGTCTGCGCCCACTTCACTCTTCGGTATCAGCACATCACAATGACACACACAATTGACCAAGTGAATAGGATGGACTACGAGGAATTTATCAAGGTATTTGAAAATGTAATTGAGCATTGTGGGCTATGTGCTGCAGCCGTTTGGAGGCATCAACCCTTTGACAATCTTCGTCATTTGCATGGGCATATATGCACATTTGTCGATCAATTACCTTCAATTGGTGAGCCCAATCGTTTTATCTTGAATTAGCGTATTAATAAAATGTCCTTAGTACGTATAATGTATATATGTGTATATGAACAGCTTTAGTGTAAGTTTTAATGCGGTGGTAAAGATTCGTCTCACTAAATATTACACAACAGGAAAATCACAAGTTCATTTTTTGAAGTAAAATGTGGTAATTTTTTTCGTACGCAACCGGAAAGATTGAATAAGGGTGGATGGGTTTATTTTGGATCTGACAGCATTGGTTGTCTGGTCCACATTCTTAGAGTTGACAGAGAAATGTAATTTGTTGCGGAGAAAGTGGCAGGGAGTTAGCCTCTCTGTTTAGGGAAGTATTGAAATTGAGCCGTAAATCATCCCCAGAGGAGGAGCAACTATTTTTACAAAGAATTACTCTCTAAGAGAGTCCAGATT
Source organism: Orthonychiurus folsomi (assembly GCA_036851895.1). Lineage (NCBI taxonomy): Eukaryota > Metazoa > Arthropoda > Collembola > Poduromorpha > Onychiuridae > Orthonychiurus > Orthonychiurus folsomi. The sequence continues at coordinate 12,499 of JAAXYW010001543.1, read as the reverse complement.
CTTGAATTGCGGAGTATTTACAAGGCCAATAAATATCTTGCTAACCCACTCAAAGGTTTACATGACAAAACATGAGTCGCCGCTCATCTCTTGCCGACGTCAAGAACGTAAAAGTCAAAGGCGACTCCTTCATCTCAAGAAAGTTGTATATTAAAAGACCCGACGAGGAACAAAGCTCTATGAAGCCAAACTCCATCATAGAATGGAGTTTGGACGACTAACCAGTTTCGGAAAATTAAATAAAAAATAGGAATTGCGGAGACCACACAAAATGCGGTCCTAACAACTTCACGTACGTTTTCAAAACACAAAGCTTTTTCATTGCCTATCTCTCAGTTTGGTGGTCAGCTTTTGCGATTCCGTTGGTTGGTGACTAGACTTCCAAGGATTCTGTGTTTCCAAGAACCAAGGGCCTAGGAATCTCATCGGCTCGACAAATGATTGCGTGAAACCTTGTACTTCTAATTATCTCACGTACTGTGTGGTCTTTATTGCCCTAATTTGAAGATTGCACTGATAAGAATGAGACTAGACATAAAATAAGACAATTATGAATTACTCAAGAGCGGCAAATCATCAAATCCACCTCCATTATGCAAAACGTTTCAACAACTTAGTTCTTGAAATTTACATCATCAGTGTTCATTACATCAACTTATTCTTATTAGTCTTATTCGGCGCTTTCTTGGCAAATGTTGAAAAAGCCACGTAACGAATCACGAGAAAGTGAGTAGCCCTGATTCAAATGCAAAGCTGACGTTCTTGTAGTTTAAAAATGCTACATGCAAGATACTGAACGCACTATTGCTAAACAAAAAAAAAGCATACATAAATTGTTGTCCTACCTAATAATCAAAATATCAACAATTTGCAAATTGTCGGCCTAGTATTACAATGCATAAATAATGTAATACCACGTTAAATTCTAAACGATATATTTGATAATGTAGGCCACGAAGGAATTTTGAGGTCCCATCCTGATCTTGCAGGCAGAATTGCACAACAAGGGCTTTTAACAACGGAATCCACCAAAGAGCAGCTCGCCGCCGAACTTAACACTCTCACGGAATCGGAAAGATTGACATTGAATGACTTGAACGAAAAGTTTGTGAATAAGAACTAACGATAAACTTGTAAACCTGTCTTAAATCAACTTTACTATTACAGATACAAGAAGAAATTCGGATTCCCATTTGTCATCTGTGCAAGAGAAAATAAAAAGAATGCAATTCTGACAGGAATGGCTACACGACTTCACAATACACATGAAGTAGAATTGAACGCAGGAGTTACTGAAGTCAAGAAAATCGCATTTTACCGACTGCTTGATTTGATTAAGCACACAGACTCCGAGAGTAGAATTTAGTTAGCACTTGGCAAATAAAACAGTAACAGTACTCTGTAAATTAGAAGCGATAATACCAAAACCTTTGAAATTTATTTATCAAACCATACCGTTCATTTTCGGACAATTAGAAGATTCAGATTATATTAATTTGGAAAAGATGTTACATTCAGTCGAAGGTGTAGTCCAAATTCACTTTAAGCAGCAAACTTCTTGTCTACCATAGCATGGGGTTGATTTAAAGTTTCTTGTTCATGAGGATGACCCAAAAAGTCGTCGAAACCAATCATTTCATCTCGACCTAAGACAAATTAAAGAAATATTCAGTTAATTTAGCACACACCCAACTACTACTAATTCTAAATATCTGAATCTCAACTCCACCCAAAAGTATGACAAGTTATCTCGCTTGATAGCGTTTACAGACATTGCAAGAGAATTCTTATGCCAATTTAATCCTTGGTGTTTCCGCTGAATAAATAAATATTCAAGAAAAATTCCTCGGAATTGTTTCTCTAGCCCCTTTGAAACTGTGAGCATTAAGCATGAGCAGCTTCTATTAATTTCAAACCACCATTCTTATTTGATATGCCTGGTAGATGCATAAGTTGATTATTTGATCTCGTAATGCCAAACTCTCAATAACCTAATCAGCATTCAAATAAAAACTGGTAAAAGTTGCACCCAAAAATAAGCATAGTTCGTTCACCCTTAACTTGCATAAGTTGATTATTTGATCTCGTAATGCCAAACTCTCAATAACCTAATCAGCATTCAAATAAAAACTGGTAAAAGTTGCACCCAAAAATAAGCATAGTTCGTTCAGCCTTAACTTCTGTTTTAGTTAACTAATCCCAACTTAATACTCAAAAGCTCAAAGCATGCCCCATATGGTAAAAAAAACTACAGAATCAAACTGGACTCATGCTCGATCTAAACGGATTGTCTAATCCTTTTCCAGCTAGAAATAAAGCACTAGGATTGGTAAAATAATTTATCAAATAAGTTAACACTATTAGTACCACTCAAATTAAGATAAGGGATCCCACTACAATTTACATTCCTCCACTGACCAAAATGAGATATTAAAAAAAGCACGTCTAATACACCCGCAAGTAAGAGACGGCGACGCGTCAAGACGCGTTTTTGTTGCACTACGTTTGCCCGCACAGTGACACGGCAATCGGTGCAGTTCCCATAAAAAAAACGGAGACCAGAATTCATTCAGCACAGTGCCGTGTGAGCGCAACCTAATTTCCTGTGAACTATTTATAATCCGTAAATTGTTAACACTATAAAATTACCCGTGAGAACATCCAGAGAAGCATTGCTCCTTGGGAGAAATGGTAGATGACCAGCTCGTGACACGACCTTTCTCTCCATCGCCAAACGAAGGGGAGCTTGAATACCTTGAACATTAGCCAAAGTCGTCAATTCCCGCTGCTCTGCCCGAGCCAGGTACTATGATTTTTTAATTAAACCAGTTAATGTTTTGACTCATACTTTTATAAAATTGAGAATAATGATTTAATTTAATATATCAAATACCCATCTGATTTAGTTTGTTTTACTTACATTTTTCTGATCAGCTTCAAACTTCTCCATGATTCCTCAGGTCCCTTTATTTGGAATTCTCAGTTAAACCTGTTGATATCTTATTTTATTTTTGAATTTAACCGTGCCGTCCTTTCAGTTAATTTGGTTTCTGTTCGTCCGTGGCTGTCGGTTCGGAATGAGAATGCAAATAATTTGTATTCTCCACGAGAAACCATACAGTAGATTCGACTCTATGGCTACGGGAACGCACGGCGCATCTCATCGAGTATGGTCTTCGCACGCTGAATCATTTTCCTATTTTCCTCTGCCTGTGAGGCAAAATTCTTAAGTTCAATTCCTTTCGTCAGATATTTGTGTTAAGAGTAATGCGTTATGTCTCATGTCTTAATTTAAGTTATGTATGAAATTATTAACATTTCTGCCCAGTTTGAATAAACATTGTTGGGCGCCATTGCAATGATTGCTTGACGTAGTTGAGTTAAACCACCACCGGAGCAGGCTCAATAATGAACCCCCTGTTGCCTAATTAGCTGTTAGTAATGAGGGTGCGGTTATGAAAAATAATTTTTATTATAACACTGGCTCCGTTGTGTTTGAGTTGATAAAATCCCATAGTTGCGTTGTTCGGCTTGGCTTCGCATATGGTTGGAAAAGGAGATAAGTTGATGTCGGTGGGTCCAGGGTTGGGTGTTTCATATGGAAGGGTGCCGTGTGGGTCCCATGGATTCAACATTGGGAAGAGACGGAGGAAGCAAAAATAGGATTGGATTGGAATTAGGTTTTAGACTGACTGTATGGATGACGTGAAACACTTGGGTCATGCGAATTGGAATGGAAGCATGTTTTGATCCACACTACACAAAGTACAGTACTCTTCTTGTATATAAAAAAAAGAGCTGAGCGGAGGATCTCCCAACAGAGAGTGGAATAGATGATTGTTACGTATGTTGTAGAAACAGGCTACAGCGACTCATCTGCCTTTGGGCCGAGGTCTGGGCTTTGAACATGACTGGGTGGCTGGGTTATGTTATATACATAGCGTAAAAGCACGGCTCCAGACTTCGCACAGCTTATAATAGTTGATGTGATAATATTAGTGGGTTGCGCGAGTCGTTCTTCCGCCATAAGAATATTTTGTGGTGGTGACGACGAACTAGAGGGGCTTAAGACCACACTTGGCGACACAAGGGGACATTATTACACCAAATTTATAATCATAATTATTTTCTCTCTTTCCGTCAAACTATATACAAGTGGCTCATACTTGCATGTTTTGTGAGACATTGTTGAATCCATTGTAATTGGATCCACACTTAAGAAGACAATCAAGGACACAAGTTGTGTAATTATATTTCCTGGAAAAATATATTCGGAGAGTTGTGTTTCAAAGTGCGGAATTGCAGGATTGGATATACGTTGGGGTACGAACTTTTATTATTATTCGGAAACAATTTAGCCGACGGGGTCTTGGGAATGAAATGGAAAGGAACTGCGACGGAGGGATTAATAATGGGTTTGGGTGTAGTCGAAGGTTTTGCCACGTACGGGGCACGGGACTTCCCTCAACAATGCAAAGTGTGGTGCGAACAAGAGGCGCACTTTCTTCACACGTTCCTTTCCATAAGGACAAGCTTAATTTGGAAACTTACACTGTTGAATCCAGCACCCTATTATGACCAATTTGAAAATAGTCATAACTAAATTGAAATAACATATCTCAATTTGCGATGCCGGGTGCCAGACCATTTCAATCTGCGAAGTAAATATTTACTATTTATTCGCGGGGTTCAAACCACTGCTATTAAACAGGTCGTAAAATTGGTTGGCTCTGAAAGAAAATCCATGCGCGACTTCTGAGTTTGTTTACTCAATTGAGTGTTGGGTTCTTAAGTTTTCCTAAATGATGTGCATATAATTTAAACGTCAACGAAATCTGAATTATTATGCTTTTATTTAAATGATTCATTCGTGTTTACATAAATCTGCTGGGAATATAATAAATATAATTAGTCCTAAAATGTCAGGTTATTAAAGCTGGCCGCCAGGGCATTTCCCCTATTCTTGGCCAATATTCGGATCCACGGATTTAATCCAGTCGTAATAATTTGCCATGTTCGTAAAAACCCCTGGAAAGCCGGCCTCCCCACAAGAGTTTCCCCAAGAAGACATACCAACAACGTGGTAGCGTGAGTTTGGTGTGTCCTGGCATATGAGTGCGCCTCCTTCGTCGCCCTTGAATTTGAAACATTGATTGTAATTTGAATTTGACATTGATCTGTTTCACGGAAATCTACGATGGGAAAACGGAATTACTTTGCAAAGTCCTTTCCCTGCCTGGCCACCAGCACAAAGGAAACTGGACTGATCCCAATAATACTCAGGATTGTTTATTGCCCTCCGAATGGCTTGTTGACAGACGGAAGCATCAAATATTTGCAAATCAACTTCTTTCAATAGATTTCTTCCTGTAACGACACGAGTTGATGGCCGATTTCCCCATCCTGCTGCTACGCATCTGAAATTGGATTATATTGATGGGAGTTTTAAGCAAACTTTTAAAAAGTTTCCATACTCTTACTTGGAATTTGAGAATTTGTATGCGTCTCCAGGCCGAGTCAAACATGCTGAGCGAATGTGGGGATAAAGATCCAAATTGACGCTAGCATTGAGTCGTAAAATGGCAATGTCGTTTTGAAATGTCCTTGGATTAAAATCCGGATGAATTCGATAGTCACTCACAAGGAATTCTTGGGGTAGAAAGGGCTCGACCGTGGAACTGAGGTCCCAGTCTCCCAAACGTACTTTAAATTGTCTCCCTCTAATTAGAAATGCTAATCTTGCATTTACATTACTTTGACTAATTGTATTGCTTGCAAAATGGACCTGTACTGTTCTAAATTTCTTGCGCTTGTGATCACTGTTCTCCAAGCAATTAATATCCCAATGCCATACACATTTACGTTCTGTGTATCCAAAATCAGGGCTGTCCATGGATATTCGGCAAAATTTGCCTAAAATTAAAATTGCCAGATTAGATCAATCGACTAATACATAGCAAATATGTTAGGTTGGTGTTGTTTCTTATTGATTCGGCTGAAAGCTAATTTTATTTAGGCAAATAAAATCTTTGGAAAGCAGCTTACTTCCCCATAGGAAGGGAATGGTGGGAAGTAAGGGAATGGGTCAACTACACCGCATCCAGGGCCAGTCGGACGGCAGCACATCACATACCCTTGTTGGCAGGTCGGCTTGTGTAAAAAGAATAACAAATGAGTATTTGGCACCGACATAATTCAAATATGTCTGTCCACGGTTACCGTATTGATTGCCCTTTCATTTCGGACAATATTGTCAGCCGCACAATACTGCCGAACCACACACCGGCAGTATTCTGGTAAATACGATGTCGACAAATCCTCGGATTTTAGGTGGACATTAACTGGGGCATCTATATTGCAAAAAAGAGAATGGATGTCCCAAAAACATAATCTATATTGCAAAAATGACTGTATTTCTAATTTTAAATTTGAATTCAGAATGTCTTACCATTTGTACCGTTTTCATTTTCGATCGATGGTTCGAAAGTTGTGATTTCCTCTGTAACGGCCTCTTGCCGTAGCGGTGATTCGGGTATTACGTTTTCATTGCTTTTGACATTGACCCAGCTCAGCGGCGTATGTTCATCTCCGAAGACTACTTGGAATGACAGGGCAGTAAAAAAAATAGTAATGAGGAGCTTCATTTCAATGTACACAGGACATAGACTCTGTTCTAGCCTCTAATTCAAACTGATCTTAAGTTGATGGCAAACACGAAGCTTAACAAGTTCTCGGCCGTTTTACCTTTTACAGGTCGGTTTATTCCTTGAGAGTCATTAAAAGTACATTGACTTATCTCCGCAACCATATACATTACTGGAATAGGGCAAATGCATGGGTGACATCTCAACCTGTATGACCAGTTTCTCTGCAACTAGAGTAAAGTGAGTATTAACTTTATATTCTCTTGTTTAGAATTGCACAGCAAATACGGCATAATACCATTCCATTCCATTGCGTGGGTAAGACTAGGCTTGCAAAACAACTTAATTCCGCAAAGTTCAAAATTTACGAGTAAGTTATTTATTGCAAATCACTCCATATACCCTTTTTAAAAACACATTGGATCATTTGAGGCCGAGTCAATGTTAGACATTTACAGGTTGAACTTCAAGGCATTCTTTCCCTTATAAAGGATTTCCTTTTAGCGTAGATTGTTTATAACTTTCGGTACATTTGGATTGGGAAATCCAGTTCAATTAGTTGTAGCTCATGGATTCAGACATTACGACAATTTATTGTTAATAGAATCAAGGTTTGTAAACAATTCCTGGAAGTTTAGTCCCTGCGACTAAACAACTCGGAGAAATCTCAAACCAAGGAATTTATACCAGCCTAGTGACATGATCCAATGTCATAGCAACCAACCGAATCTCGTCGCGCGTAAAGAAGTAGTAAACAAGATCAGCCCAACTCCCATGCCCTATAGGGTTAATTGCGCACCAATCGGAAAATAACAAACTTCTCTTTTGAAAATCCATCGCATGGTGTAACTTTATAAGGAAGATTTCATTGTCAAGGATACGGGATTGTTNTTTTGAAAATCCATCGCATGGTGTAACTTTATAAGGAAGATTTCATTGTCAAGGATACGGGATTGTTTAGAGTGCACTTATTACACAATTTCGTCTTCCATATATTAAAAGAAATGCGTTATTCAGTACTTCTGGTGAATTGGAAACTTGCACTGCTGTCTAAATAATACGTGGGATTAGCCTGCAACATATGCCCATGAATAATATTTGTATTCAACTTTGGATTGCGAATATATTAGGTGTCCTTTTCTTTGACATTATTTGACATTTGGTATTCATAAAGGGAGTTATTTACATTTTGTTCCCTCGAATGTTTCAAATGAATTTTTTCCTAATCTTTAATCGCAACAGATCAGTCCTTCACACGAATTTAAAATGTTTTGACCAGCTGCATTTCCCAATAGCTCTAAACTGCAACATTTGCTCACTCCTACAAAATGCACATCATACATCAAATCCCCTTAACACAGCTTTGTACAATATTTTTCATGCTGGCTGACACAAAAATCTTGGGAATTCGTTCCTTTAATTCAATTTCCTTTGCATTCTTCGTGGAAATATTTCATTTCTGGAAATGAATGGAATTCCCGCACTGCGTTCTAACTAAGGGAATGGACAAACAAAGGCATATATAAATGAGAGCAAGAGAAGCGATTAAGTTTGGGGGCCAATATTGTTAACGAAGTGGAAGGTTGTTATTGAGATTGCGGAGTATGGAAGCGGAAAAGGTCACGATAAGGGAATGTTTGGGCATTGGTTGCCAAGATGACAAGGATTGTTGGGTTATGGTTGCCATGTGGGGGAATGAATGGTGGAGTTGTTGACTGCGAAGGATTCGGGACTGGGAAGAAAGTAATGAATCGAATAACTCATACATAGGAACGATGGGACAACAGAGAGAAGGGAATAATAATGTGTGGCTCTCGTCCACAATGCAATGCCCTTCCATTCCTCAATAGGAATGGGTTCACATTGATTTTCTCTAACCCGCTGAATCAGAGATAGACGGAGAAAGAAGGACGGCAGTCGTCTCCATGACGATACTACTTCCACTTCTCTCCGACTCGAAGGCAAACGGATGTGTTCTTCGTCCTCCTAGTGTTACCCGGGCTCTGTTTTACTGCACAACCAAACCCGAAGAGCTCGATAAATATCTCACTTCCCCATTGTCATGACACGGAAATAGTTCCTTCAGCCTACTACTCAAATATTTCTAGCTCCCAAATAAAACTCAACCTTTGTTGTCACAAAGTCAAGTTCGTTGTTATAGAAACAACTCAAACTAGTTAACATTTATTGTGAAGTGTGGTTGGCCGTTACCAAGTTATTCAACAATTCAAAACGAGTGACGTCGGTTAATTTGTTTATTTGGATTAACTGAATTTGTTGTTATTTCTCTGGATTCAGGTGAAAGTTGCTGCGTGGACAACACAAATAATGTGGAGACGTTAGAAAGAAAAAGAAATACTAACTGGGAGTGACAATTGCAAATATTACACACAGTGAGCGGAAAAGGAATTTATCCACATTGAGAAGGAAGACAAGGGCTACGACTGTAAAAGTTGAAGGTTGACGATTTAAATGGCATCTCAACAGTACAATCTGCGCTGGAACAACCACACAAATAATTTGCTACATGTTAGTACGGATTACAGCACTATTTCTGAGGCAATAGAGCCTTGGCAAATAATTTGCCATATATATTTATTACGGCAGGTACTGGAAGAGCAATTTGAGAAGGAAGTGCATGTGGATGTGACATTAACATGTCAAGGCAAATTCATCAAAGCCCACAAAATTATTCTTGGTGCTTGCAGTCCATATTTTCAGGTAAAAAAAAGTCCAAGATTTGGATTCCTTTCAATTGTATTCCATTAAACTGTCTTTAAATTGAGTATTTATTACAGGAAATTTTTAATCGCCATGATCCCACCACTCATCCCGTGATCATAATGAGTGGACTAAAGTTTGAAGACATCAGAGCAATAGTAGAGTTCATGTACAAAGGTGAAGTCAAGGTAAGCAAGCATATTAAAAAAACCGGAACCAAACACTCATTTCCCTCCCATCTGCTTTCTCCGCCTCCCCGCAATGCAGTTTATAAATACATGGATTGGCTCCCCGTGCCCTCCCTCCCTTCCCCTCCACACATACTATTAGGTAAACAATGAAAATAGAAATTGCAATGGCTTTGGCACATAGCCAATTTCTATTTCTAATAATTCTGTGCTCCCTAAACAAGCCTCAGTTCCGCAATACTATGAAAATAGGAAGAAGAATTGTTGAATGAATTTGATTTGACTTGGGCAGGTATCCGACTCGGATTTGGAACAACTGTTAGCAGCAGCTGAAAGTCTTCAAATCAAAGGATTGAGCAATGTGCGTGCCACAAGACCAGGGCAAGGACAAGGAATCCGACCCACGGAAGTAAAGAGTCCGGCAAAGAATAGCTTAAGTAGTAACGGCTCTAATTCAGATCTGACAACCAGTCGGAGTCTCAATGGAGGATTTGAAAGGAACTCCACCAACAACGCATCCTCATCGATCTCGTCACAACAAACAGCAAGTCATACTGGAATTGGACGTGGACAGCATACGTTGACGAACAATGTGAGTTGAGGAGATTAAGATGAGAATTAAATTTGGGCCTGGAGATTTAATTTCACATTATCATTTAGGTCGGGGGTGGAAATTCCGATAACTCGGAGACCAATGGCACACCCATGCATCTTCGTAGGAAAAGAGCCAGGATTTCAACAAATAAAGATGTGAGTAAATACGTGATTAAAACGAATACAGTACACTTTTCTGGAGACACTTCAAATGAGGCCAGGTCCTGTTAACATTTATTAGATTAAGGAAAATAACACTTCGGAAATCAAAACAAGGGGAAAAGCAAATGCACAGGGAACTACCGTCCCGCCGGCTACTGAAGATAGCAACAGCAACGATCTTCCATTAACAATCAAAATTGAACCCCCGTACATTCGTGACATTGATGAAGAAGATGACGAGTGGGAGCAGAAGGACACTATTGTCGTAAGTTACTCATCTGTGCTGCTGTCGGGAATTTAAATTTGCAAATCATTTAGGTTTCATATAAAAATTAATTACGACATTCTTACCTCACCTTTCTCTTCGTTTATATCTCTTATTTCCATCTTTGCAAAATGATTTATGAAGTAGTAAGCTTCTTATGAAGTAATATAGTATTTACATAATATATTGTCGGATTTGGTTGGTTTTTCACTCCTTCATCATACACCAATATCTGTACAATGATTAAATTCTGAAAATTCTAATTGCTCTAGCTTTCTGAATTTCAAATTTCCGCAAACACATTTTACAGATTCACGAGAAATATATAGTAGTGGTAGATGGGTTTTAGTTTTACTATGTAGTTTAGTAGATCATGCAGCTTGCTGCGCGGGGGACTTTGATTATTGGTGGCTTAGTGCTTACAAAATTAGTTTCTTTTGTGGGAACAATTCTTTCTTTAATATCAAATTATAATTAAAAAAACTGTTCGACTTCTCAATTCTGTCTTTTTTAGGAAACTTGTGACGGTCAGCAGGAATTGAAAGGTTAGTTTTCCTTTTCGGCCCTTGTACTTTGTTTGTCTGCATCTGTCGTAGTGGTTGTGGTTGAATTGGATTCCTGCTTTTGCTCATTGTGGTGTTTGGTGTTCTTGCATTTACTGTCTGACACAAGTATATTTCTCGCAAACCTGCTACAAATGTGATACTAATAGCAAGTTAAACCATCCCTAGGTACTTAATTTGTTGGAATTCCCGATTTTTTGTTGCTGGAATGTCTCTTTTCCATTTGGAATTGATTTGTGCTTCTATTGTCTAGCAGCATATTATAGGTGTTTAGAATTGATCTGTTTTGAACGCATGGTATAAATTTAGAATCAAATTTGTGTGAATTGTGGGATCCATAGCTTCCTCCGAAATTGGCCAAAATTAGGTAGGATTTTTACTGGGTGATTTGTAGAACTTGGCATATTTGATAAAATATTTTGTACTTAGCCAATAGCCAAATATACAAATGCTAATTAACAAGGGGGTGCATGCCTGCACACGTAATAAGTATTGGTAGGTTTGAACTGTTTGTGTTGCATGGAAGTAATTAAGGCCTGAGTAGCGCGGGGGCCTTGTTGAATTTGACAAAGGGTGTATTTCGGAGGAAGCTAGCTTGAGAGTTTATTTGTTCCTTAATTTTACCGTTGGGAAGACCAACTTATTTTCGAATACGATGGATGTTATGTACTTAATGTGGGTGATGGGGAAATATAGAAATTGTTGTGAGTAAGAGTTCACTGGGCATGTCTGCATACACAGCAGGACTGATGGAACCAAAGGAGAAGATCCCAAGACCACCAAATGCCTTCATGATATTTGCAAACGAATGGAGAAGGAAATTGGCCACCCAACACTCCAACGAGAGCAATAAGGAAATTAGTGTCAGGCTTGGAATCATGTGGAAAAATCTACCGGGTGACTCCAAGGTACGTGGATTCAAATTATATATGATTTAGTAATTAGACGATGGAGAGTAATCCAAAAGAATTATCAGCAGTTACTATACTAAATGTGCATTTTGATTTTATTAATTTTTCAGGAAGATTATTTTGCGGCCTCACGCCAAGCAAATGAAGATCACAAGAAAAAGTATCCTGACTACTACTACAGTCCAAAGGAAGCCAGGATGAGGAAAAAATGGAAATTGCAGCAGCAACAAGTCACGTAAGAATGAGCACACAATCTGTACACATTTTAAGTTTAGGTTTTGATTTAAAAATTATAATTTGATGTGGCATTTTGGGTATTTATCTATTCAATATACGTTTTAATTTTGCGTTTGCTTTGTTTGTATTGCATTTTGTTAATTGGATTTATTTTGATTTGATTTAATTAGATCTGAACTGAAAATGATGAATGCAGGTCAGTACAACCCAGTGC
>JAAXYW010001542.1:0-20822 GCA_036851895.1 Orthonychiurus folsomi | reverse complement strand
TAATTACAACATCTAATTCAGAGTCTAATTTGTTAGTAAGGATTTTGAATAAAATTAAAACAATCAAATAAATAAATAAATAATTTACATTACAGAAATTAGCACATTTAAGACTCCTGCAAGGCTTGAATAACACGCAAAGCGTTAACTCGCCCATAGCCAAATGTGTAGTTTGGGTATTCGGAATCCGGTCGACTGGAGCAGATTTGACCACTGGGTACGGTGTTGCGGTCAGCAGTGTTTTGAAGCAATTGTTTAATTTGTTCGAATGTAGCCGATGGGTTGCGGGATTTTATGAGTCCCACAAGACCAGCCACATGTGGCGTTGCCATTGATGTGCCAGACATCGTGGCATAACCATTATCACTCAAATGACCTGCTGATCTGATTGCATTCCCAGGGGCAGAAATATCGGGTTTTTGTGTTCCAAATGGACTTGGTCCTTTGGAACTAAAAGAAACAATACCATCTGTGCTGGTCGTGGCTCCAATTCCAAGAACCCCAGCTTCAGAATCCCCTGGGGCTGTAATGGTAGTAACATCCAGGTCCACTGTTTCCAACAGCGAAGACTGGAATGATATTAGCTGCGTGCCATGCATTGATAACTGCGTCATACCAGCCGATTGCCCAGAATGGTTGTCCTCTCTCTCCAGGAATTGCTGCGTAGTACAAAAGAAAACTCAGGTGTTTATTATAATGTTAAACCTAGAACATTTAAAATTGTAATTTTAGAATTAAGACTTGATTAGAAATTAGGACCGAGTGCTAGATATTACCTGACGACATGAGGTGTCAAAGAACAGTCAGGATTTTCACCATTGAACGTGGTTGGGCAAGCCATAAATTTACCACAAACAATGAAGGCTGATTCTGTGGCAAATCCATTGTCATCTATGCCCTTGCAAGAAATCCATTTAGCTCCTGGCGCAACACCAATTCCGAAACTATTTGGAGCAAATATTAACTGTAATTACTCACAAACATTTGTACATACTTTTTAAATATATCTTCCGGGAGTCATCTTAGCTAATGCTGGAGGCATGTTTTTGAAAAACTTAGGATCCAGCAGCTGTCCCTGTCACATGAGTCCCATGACTGTGTCTATCGTTGGGTTGCTCGGATTTGCCATATGGGTCGTACCAGGAATGAGTCCCACCTCGGTAATTGTCTTGAATTGCTTCGTGGGTGTAACGAGCTCCAGTGTCAATGATTCCAATGACGGCCCCCGTCCCATTTCCTCCGATCAGCCATGCATTCTCAGCATGAATCTTTTCAATACCCCATTCTGCCAAAACAGAGGAATCCTCAGAATCCGCAATTTCCGGTTCATCCAATCGGACGATACCATCTTCTAATATTTTGGAGACTTGACTCATGGCAGCCAATGATTCAATCAATGAGCGATCCGCGCCTTGGATAAGGATTTGATTGCTAATCCAGAAGCTTTCCACATTCTTTACGGATGACGATAGCGGAGGAGAATGAAGGAATTGGAGAACGGACTCTTGGGACTTTTTTGCATGGGTAGAAAGGGCAGTGTAGACGGCTGTAGCTTGGTCACCTCCACTAACGAATGATCTTTGACCTGTGACCTGTGCAAGAACTGGACCCGTACCTTCAGCCATGGACACTAATATGTCGACCTGACCTTTGGATTTAAGTGCCTGCTCAAGGGAAGCACCGATCTTTCCCACAGATGCAGACCCTACGAATGCCACTGCCACTAGGCACATGCTCAGGGTTAGGTAAATGCTGAATTTGACCATTTTAATATTTTAGAATTTGAAGTTTGCTAAGTTGGGTTGTTCACTCATGGATGATGAGATCGGTTTATAATTTCTTCATTTTGGATCTTCCCTTTTTATACCAACTCGTAGGTGAGCATCAGTTATCCAAAAATTAGTATTTTGGGAAAGCCAGCCCAAGCCTGGTTTTCTATTTTGATTATTTCACATGGGAAATACCTTTCGGAATTTTCGTTTCTCTACAATTATGAGGACTGTGACCGCTGTTTGCATTTAGCTGGCTTATCATTTGCGTTTATGATCCCGATGCGTTTGCCCGGAGTTAATCCTGGCAAAATAATCTCAAGTGGAAAAAGTATTAGAACTCCACTTGCATTGTAACAGCGTGCAAACAAATATAGAATTTAACGCGGAACAGATTATGGGTTTTAACGGTGACTTCGTCACTGGTCCGATATTTGGGAAACCAGTTAGCAATCCTAATTTCTAGTGCAGGACTTGTAATATTTGTCAGTGGTATTAGGTGACCTGATTTGGATCATCTTGATCTCTGCCAGTGGCTAGATTTACAGCCTACAATTAGTTTCACAGCAAGCTGGCTAAATTGGCTGTGCTAGAATTAGTTTCACAGTGAACTGGCTATAGATTGAGCATGCTGCTTCGTACTTCGGGCCATATTTACAGCCTACAATTAGGCACAAAGGTATGCTCCGGTATTTTTCAGAGACAGTTTTAATTATTAATTTATTTTAATTTTGTTTTTTTGTGCTCGGGTTTTCCACCGTGCCTGTCACGGTTTATTATTACAAACACTTAATTGGCATAGGCGTAGTGCGTCTTTTCCGGACCAGAATGACAGACCTCACTCCGTAATAACAGGCAGGACTGTTGGATTGCTACTTTCAGTTGGGCCCTCACAATTTGTCTTGTTGGAGTTTGTGAATTTAAACTGCATTAAAATAATGATGTACGTTGTAATGGAACCAACAACCTACAAGCATGGACCGAAACACCCCATTAATACTACAAAGTACCTACAAGTGTAACTTTCTAAATATCTGAACAAATATAGAAACTCACTGACGTCACCAAACTTCGGTCAATGCGAAAGTAATTAAGGGCCGTAACGAAAGCTGGTTCCATGGACAATTCTCGAACTCTCAAATATCCACCCTTTCAGAGAGTGCAAATTAAACCATACAAAGACAAGTGAAGAATCAAAGATTCAGAATTCATTACCATTGCAGAATCCAACCCAACTGCTGTGATTATTGAACGTCGGCATTTGATTGACTGGAAATTAAAGGTCTTTTGTTTTCAAATAATACAAAATGAAGTTGGTTAGAGTGAATTGACCTTTGTACTCAGCATTTCTCCATTCCGACAAATTTCGTTGATGAAATAAGTGTAGCCCAGGATAATCAAAATGCTGCAAATGACATGGTGGGTATTATGTGCAAAAGAAATGAGGTAATACACAGCAGGGATAAAAGATGCCATCATAGCACAGGTTTGAATCACAAAATAACTCCCATACAAAGTCCCCAATTTTTTCACTCCGACATTTAACTGAATGTACAAATCCAATAATTCCTCTAATTTGTCAATTTTGAATTTGTCCTTCACAAATGCACACGGATCACTCATTAATTTCAATTCTTGGCTCTTGCTAACGAGGGATTTGAAGCACAGATGAATTAAGCTGGAATACTGAAAAAATCCTAACAAGTAAATTGTATGGAGGCCGTAAGTCCCACAAAACAAAACAAAGGCACTGGATGGAGAAAAGTACCAAGGGGCGGAGTCATCTCCGGAATGTACAAAGTACCCGTCCGTTTCACTGGCGTAATACACGTAGCAAACGTAGCCGTACACAACACAAACCCCCAAAATTGACACAGCTTGGCATTTGTGAAAAATCCGTTTCCTCCGGTAGGAATTTGGGAAATCTTTTTGGATTTGAAGGACTTGAAGGATTTTGTGCATGTGATTCCAAACTTTAGTGAAGCGGGGACTTACATATGGAATGAGGAGCAGCCCACCAACGGCGGAGAGGTACTGACCCATTCCAAAAACAAAAGCGGCAATGTCATCCGTCAGATTTGACCCGAGGCGATTGATAATGACGAGGAAAAATGTGGGTGTAAAGTAGAATGTGCAGCCAGAGAAGAAAATAAACATAATTAGAGTGAAGATACATGGGGGAGCAAAATAGTGGAATTTGGCAAATCCGTTGGAGTTAATTTGGATGGGACAAAACCCAGTGAATTTTGATAATGGACAGAACATTTGAAACCAATCCTTTAGAACATGTTCAGGTAGGACTACTACTTTGCTAGAAGCAGACATTTTTGTTTCCATTTGTGGAACCTGACCTTTGTCCGATCAGATTGGAACTGCAGTATGGTTCATTACTTCGTAAAGTAGTACATGAATCAAATGCAACCGACATATGCCGGGATTGTGTAGATTGAGTATTATCGGGACATCCCCGAATTTGTGATGAAAGAAAACCCGCCTGCTCGGCAGCCTTTGTATATTAAATATTAGTAAACATTGACCGCTAATAATTTGTGTCAAGGTCTATGGAAATTGTTCATGTGTCATTCGGAGATACTAACCTAAGGTGATCACGTTGTTGAAACCTGACTCCCTTTGACTTTGTTCATTCCAAATTACGAAGAGCAGAATTGTACAAACGTACCAACTTTTATGATTCACAGATTAATTTTTAAGCAACTCGCAATGTGTGTTCTACTCAACAAGTCACAAAATGATTTCACAATCAGATTGAAGGCATTGCTGTTTCAGGATTGAAGATGAATAAATGCAACCTGCGGGCGAGCACGTTTCAGAAGATTTCCTCCAGGTAAAATTAGTTTTGTGTTCTAATTTTCTTTAACTCTAAACAGATCAAACTAATTGCTGATACTCTGCCTGTGCCAAACTGTATAACGCATATGCATATGATGAATTATTTTAAAAATTATGAGCGGAGCGTATAGAGTAACACATATGAGGTGGATTGAGCGTGGTGCACATATTGAAAATGGATTTGCAGTAGATTCTGACAATACGTTATGTTTATGTAGTATATACCGAATATTTTTGCTTTAGAAAAATCCGCAAGGACAAATTCCGGTTTTGGAAGATGATAGATTTTATTTGAGTGAAATTGTGGCCATTTTACAATACCTTGCAGATCGATACAAGAAAGATGAAACATTTTATCCAGGATCTACAAAAGCGAGCAATCGTGAATCAAAGATTAGCATTTAATATCAGTTCTCTGTATCCCGCGCCGTCACGAACTACCTGGTATGTTGTATGACAAAATTGTACACGCTGAATTGTCATTAATTTGCGTTTAAACAGATCCTGCCATTAATATTTGGATCCGAAAGAACAGTTGACAATTTGGAAAAACTCGACAAAGCGTTGAAATCCTTTGACAGGATATTGGATAAACAGAACACGAATTGGAGAATGTAATTCATAAATCTTAATGATGTTTGCGAGCCCAGTAATATTATTGCAATGTAATCAGTGAGATACGATAATAAGTTGTGAAAATATTATTTTAAATTTATTGTAGGATGTGTTGTTCTCGACTCTCAGTAGGTGTGATCCCTCAGTGGAACTTTTGTACCTGAAATATGCAAAAACTTACAACATTTACCTTAAAACCATACTCTTGTTTATCAAACTTAGCCAAGATCGAGCTCCACGAACCTCAAACACCCAACGTCCCAACGCCGGATCATAGCTCACAAACTTCCCGTCAAATTTTTTGCAAACTTCACGGAGAGCCTTTTCGAAACCAGACATATTTTCCTTGTCCTTCAACAATTCCTTGGAAATTAAGTCCCTTGGCCAAATTTTCTCCAAAGTCACAACACCACGTCGATTCAGACCCACCCCTTCAGCCGGGGCTACGTCAGGATTTGGGTAAACTTTGATTTCTTCCGGCTCGAATTCAACTACACCATTCAAACCAAAATAAATTTGAATCATTTCTTATGCTTTTCATCTCATTGGCCGACCTTACCTGTGGTATCCAAATTGAGGCCAGCCACATTTGTTATTCCAGGAAAAACGACATGGCCGTAGTCAACATGCCCAACTTTAAAATCCTTCACGAAACAATTCCCTTCCGAATCCGTGAGGGCATGAAGGCGTTCAATGGATGGCCAACAAAAATATTTGGAATTCGTAAGAGTCACGCCGCATTTGAAGCGGAAGCCTTGACCGGCTGTGATTTTGAACCTTGCGCGCCTCTGGGTTTGAGGAAAGTAATTGTCAGGAGCGGGATCTTTTTCTAATTAAACAGTCAAAATAATTAATAGATTCCAAATACTAAATGCACGTAGTTTAAATGCTCACTTTGCGGCTCTGCCGTAGCCCAATCCTTGGGAAAATGTGCATCCACATCCGAGTCCTTCGGAAATAACTCAATCACTTCAATTTTCCCAACCTTGGACCTTCGCACCCCCATACCATCAATTTCCACTACTTCCTTGGATTTGTCCTCTTGGACTTTTGTTCGGATTGCCTCAAAATCCGTCGAGGTCAAGCGTTTTTGGAAATTGGCCACCGGGGATTCTCGTGGTGAGAGGTTACATTGTACAAATGAAGGTACACTTGATGACATTCCCACAAATGGAATCAGGTCAGGGAAATCCGAACCTCGGTTATGGGTGGGGGGCCCGGTTTGTCGGAACAGAGGAACTACTGAATATCCGGATTTGAGTCGCAGGTCACGAGTAAAATGATCAGGTTCCCGATTTCCAATCTGACGGAATACTCGCCCAGGGTCGGAGAAAGAGCGAGTATTTTTCCCAATATTTTGGATTTCTTCCTCCAGGGCTTTTTCGAGTTTCTCCGTATTTAGTAGTGATTTCCAAGGATTGGGTTTTAAGTTGAAGGATCGCTGGTCAAGGCACGTGAAATTAACCTTGGGATTGTCAAAATTATTTGTTAAAAAAATGATAAACTTAATACAAATTTCCATATCTAGTTTTGTGCGCTCTTCGCTGTTGCTGCTGTTACTTGTTGCGTGGATCCGAATAATGGGCCCATGGCTACCCGGGTTTTTGGAAATGGATATGAGTCTGATCCCCGCAGTGGTGGATCCAAGACTTCGATGAGGTCATGTTGATGAATGTAGTCGGTCGGCATTTCTTCCACATCACGACGCCGGGAATAGAAGCCATCTGAATTTGGGAGGAGGGAATAGTAGCGTTTCCTGGGCTCTGGAAGTGGTCTAGCCAATCCAGATTTCCATTGTCGTAACTTTTGTGCTTGGAATTCCTTTCTGGGGATTTGAGGTGCCGTCAAATAAGAATTAGTCGAATCTGAATTGTAAATCCCGTCGTCATCTCGCAGTGCTAGTTGCAAGTTCCGGAATCGCTGACTGTGGGCATTGATCTTAGATACGGCTCCTCTCAAATGACTTCCGACTGCATTTTTCTGCGTCAAAATAAATTATTAAAATTTCTTTTGTCCAGCATACGTAGCATAAAATTGTATTTACATCAAAGCAAGTTTGACGTGGAGGATTTGTGCTGTATTCTGGTGGAGGCAAGAAGGAATACGGTTCCGAAAATTCATCAAAAGATCTTCTTGAATTTGGATTCGGATTTGTGCCGTAGTCATAGCTATTAAATGTCTGTGGTGAAGACGGATAGGGCGAAGGGCCGCCCCTTTGAAAATCCGAAATTCCAAATCTGAAGTTCTCCAAACCAGAATGAAAGTTTGGGTTTGCCAATCCATTTGTGGATGTCCCTGTAAGATAATTCATTGCAAATTCTGAGGTCTTCCCATTGGACACTGGAAAAATGCTTTGTGTCGGTTGAGGTGGTGCAAAAGGAAGCGTGAAGTTCAGATTTGGAGACCCATTCGTCGGATATGGAAATCCGAAGCCATAGCCAGGGATATGTACAAGATTTGGGATATAATTTGGAAGATATGGAAATGCATTTGATTCTGGTACTGGCATCGGTACTTGTGTGTGAAGATTTGGAGGGCAAAATCCAAATTGTGGAACCGGGATCGTTGAATTTTGGAATCCAGGGTTTGGTATCATGTAATTTTGAAATGGAGGGGCTGGAAATTGTTGAGGAGCCCCAACGATTTGAAAAGGAAATGATTGGAAACCATTAAAAGGGGTTCCATTTTGCTTGAATTTAAAAGAAAAGCGATATTAGGTCCGGGGTAGAGAAAATTACAAGATTATGACTTGGTTTAATAATGCGTATTTTTGTTTGAATTATTTTTGAGCATTTACCATTACTTGAATATGAACTCCAAAGCCGGAGTTGGGTGTTTGGATTTAGATATTACTTAAAATTTTGAACTACTTAATTATATTAAATATTTTGCGCAATGGATGAAGTGGTCGTTGACGAGTTTACATCAGACACAAGAAATCAATCAAGTAAACAGAACATTTGAGTGTTCATACAGAGTTTACTTCCATGGTAATTCACGTAAGTTGGAAAGTTTTGGAGCTCTTCAGTAATTTAGTAGAACAGTTTTTGATAGCAGTTAAACTTCATTAAGTCAACAATTTATTGCTTAATTAACAAAATCTTAAACAGCGTTTTATTGCAGCTAAGCCGAAATTTATTTCTGAAAATCTTTTCACTCATTTCTGTGCCCACGCAAGCAAAATTGTACAATTATTTGACAATACATAAGAAAAGGAAAGTCGGAAGGATTCATTTGCACTCAATTAATTAAATGGGCAATCAAAGTGTTGGCTAAGTTGGCTTGCACCAAGTGGAGCTTCCCACAGGAACAACGCAAATTAATATTTTGCCACAGAATTGCACGGTGTTGTTTCACATGATTTGAGAGGCCCACTTCCCAAAGTCCAGGATAACCACAAAGAATCTAACCACAGATGACCTTATTAAATGCTGCAAACATCCACCAAATAATTCAAGCATTGCGCGAGCATGTTGAATAATAAAAAATGCGCACTTGTCAACCTGCTGCGCTGTGGTCCAACCGGTCTTGCTCTCATTCTGAAATGACCGTGAGGACCAATTCCAGCAAAACCTTGACAACCAATTCACGCATTAACGCACAAATGTGAAATGCCAAGATTGAATTCCAGTTTCTTCAGAAATCTTCATAGTAGTAGAAAGTGTGGTGATCAGTGATCATATTAGTAAAGCGTGGTTATCATATCGATTTTTTGTGTATATTAAAATGAGCACAAATCAGAGAGCGGTGAGTCCGTCACCCCAAAGAAATCTTAACTCACAAAAGAATCAAGAAATCAAGCCATCAAAGCCAACGCCGTTACCATTAAAGGAAGTTCAAAAACAAGTCAATGAGGTAAATAAACACGTTATAATAGAAATTTAGTACAAATTTAACCGAGTATATGATCACGGACAACTCCGTTACCATTAAAGGAAATTCAGAAATAAGTCGATGAGGTAAATAAAAAACACGTTATAATAGAAATTTAGTGCAAATTTAACCATGCATTCGCAAAAATGTTACAAGTCTTAAATATTTCAGGCTGACCAGTCAATTTTAACTAATTCCTATTTATTTTTCCAGGTTACAGATATCTTGAAGGAAAATGTAAGTAATTTACTAGAACGGGACGGAAAATTGAATGAACTTGCCAAGCGGGCTGGTGAGTAAATCTTAACATAATTAACTTTTGCTTCAAAATATTAATTTTTTTGGCTGGCAACAGAAAATATATCTGAGAGCAGTAAAATGTTTGAGAAAACAACCCATAAAGTCCAACAAGCATATTGGAGACAAAATATGAAAGTGAGAATATTTTGAATTAACATTTCTAGCGCCGCGCAATGCTCTACAAGTTGAATTAATTGTATCCTCCAATAACTTTTAGAAATTCATTATATTGAGTGTTCTCTCGATCATAATTGTACTTGTAATATCAGGTATGGATTTTTTAAATTTCTATTCATATACAAGGGGGGAACTGTATCACAATGATTATTGTTTATCTTAGGCATTCTATACGCAAGTTTTCGTTGAGATTGAGACTGAATCGGACGTTTAAGACTCAACATAAGTTTTGTTTTGGTGCTGTTGTGGCGTGGCCTACTTTAGATGTTAATTTTGTAATATGAACTGTGATTTAAATGTTTATGCTGGTACTTCAATAAAATGCATCGCTTGACATGGGAGTACCAGGAAAACTCGGATAAAGAATAATAAACTGGAGAGGTTTGTAATGTTACAAAATACGAATACACGGAAAATCTGTCATAAAAGCAGTAAGTAATGAGGATAGTGAGTAAGTAATCCATTGATTTTGCACTTGTGGAATTGTGTGCATTTAGGCATTCTGTGGTATTTTGTCACAGCGGATCATCTAGTTTTGCGGTTGTATTACAATTTCAATGTAATAAGCAATAATAATGTAGAAATTTTGTCATTTCGATGCGACAATTGCAGCAACAACGCCACGCCACGCGTCCTTCGTTTAACCCAAGTTAACCGAACTGAATTTTGCTCTCTACCTACATTTGCGCTGACGCGATTAATGTGACTGATGCAGTGTTTCCCGAACACGACTAATTACTTAGCCAGGAAGAGGTGACAAGTCGGGGTATTAGACTTTAAACTCGAGGATTGCAAAAAAAAACAACTGATTGGAAATTGTAAAGATGATAGCAATTTGATGACTTGATTCTCTCTCGCTCTATTACCAACATTACCAAAATCACTATTTCGTCGTATTAAACCACACTCAAATAAATCAGTTTTTGTAGCTTTCCTTTTCAACCTCGTTCAACAATTTTTTTACACTTATATTCTTTTGATTTAATTTTAGTTCAGGGCTGTCATTTTGTGTGCATTTAATATTTAAGTAATCACACAAATTATTCTACATTTAAGTTGTAGTTTGTAGTTTTAGCTGATAAAAATGAATTCCCTTACAACAAACGCGAACAGTGCTTCAGATGCTCCAAGACATGATGAGACGATGGATTGGAGTTTCATCACTTGGATTCAAGTAGTTGCATTACTCATCTTAAGCATCGCCATCATTATTGGAAATTCCATTGTAATTTTCTCCTCAACCTGCTCCAGTCCAGTCAGCACCATGAAACAACGACTTCCACGATTCTTCGTCGTGAATTTAGCAGTAGCGGACTTGCTCATTGGAATTCTAGCCATCCCTGTAGTAAGCCTGGCAGAAATAATTAGAGGAAATTGGCCATTTGGTGACGAACTTTGCCCGATTCGCAGCTATGCGTGTGTGCTGTGTTTCTCGACATCCATTTTCACAGTCGGAGTGATTTCTCTGGACCGGTACATTGCAGTCACGCGCCCTCTGACCTACAACACAATTATTACAAAAAAAGTGAACGTATTTATTTTGATTTTCATTTGGTTTATCGCCTCCGTCATCAGTTTTGGTACGCGCTACATTTGGGGATCCATTGGTTTTGAATGCTTCGATCATGGATTCCATGCAGATCATATTTCATCTTCTATATTGGTGGGGTGTTTCTCCTTAACAGTGATTGTTGTTTGTACGTTTTATTGGAGGATTTACAAAATTGTTTCAGTGAGGGAACGGCAAATTAAAATGGGTAGGATTTCGGGGACTTTGAGGGTTCATATCGGCGGGAGTCAAAATGGGGCAGAGGATTCGTCACCGACAACCACTAAGCTCCTGGAAAGTGAAAAGAAAGCAGCCAAAGTCATGGCCATGATAATTGGGACATTTGTGGTCTGCTGGTTTCCTTACTTTGTGATCTTGCTTCTCACAGCCGTTCGTGTGGATTTCAGTGTCAGGGATGATTTGGATTCGGTGTTTATTTTACTTGGTTTTTTGAACAGTTGTATAAACCCCTTCATTTATGCAGCTAATTCAAATAATGTTAGACGAATGTTTAAGAATATTCTTAAATGCCATCATTTCAAATTGTGGATTAAAAATTGTAGCGTGTAGATTTAGATTTTCAATAAATACACATTTCAATTCAGTAAGCATTTTATTGTAACCATTTCGAAAAAAACGAATCCTATTTTCTAGTGTATTTAATTTTTACAATAAAGCTTTCCCAATTTCATCCCTTGCTGACTTCGGCATCTCATCAACTAGTGTTACTACTAATTAATAAATGGCATCCAAAACGTAAGCCTCTCTGTGAGTGACAACTTTAAAAACATGTTCAGAGTTTGAATAAAATGAGAAGTAAAGAAAGGAATGAAAACTAGTAAAATAATTGCATTCACCATTGTCTATTTATACATATTTCTATTCACATAAAATTGGCAGTGTACCGATTGTATTTTGTTGTGTTGTGAAATTATATTATTTGTAATATATTCAGAAGTAGTATGACCTTAAATTACGCTTACAAATTACTTCACATACAGAGGGTGTCCTGCATGGTGAACATATTGAGAATGCTAAAAATATTCATGGACGTTATTGTTAATTTTGAGAGAATAAATATAATCGATCTTATAAATGTGGGACACCCTCTGTAATATTGTACTTTTAATTAATGCAATACAATTATGTTAGCATGGATTAATTCGCTGAACGGCTACGTCTAAAACTGCATTTTGGCATGAAATATTTCAAAAACTGTCCTACAATCAAAGCAGGTAATGGCTACTCAAGTCCACTAGTAAGTTTGAGGCAATGGGCATTTAATTAGTAAATAGTTTCGGCTTGGTTCGGGTGGATTATATATCGACATAATAAAGGCAAAGTACTTTTTCATTCACATTCATTTTCAGTTTTCGGTATCCCGGCCGCACACACATCAAAATTTAACTAACCACCCAACCCAGTGGATCTACCCTTCCACTAAATCTACCAGCTTGGTTCCTTATCACCCTTAAATGCTACAATACATTAGAAACTTTACAATTAGAGAAGTAGACTGAGGCACAGTGAAATAACAATAACATTTAAGCGTTAGTTTAAATTTAGTTTACAGAGCTTAGAGATTACGAGCTTTTTTCCATTCCCCTCCATCCTCCATAGTCACCATTACCAACTGGCCACAAAATTGTTCACTTTTCCTTAAGAATCGCCATTTGGGATAATATATTGCAAAAACAAGATCATCCAAAAAATAAAAGTAAGTAGTGTGATATTTAAATGAATTGAGCCCCTTAAAAATATATGGTAACAAGAATTTGTCTTTCCTAGATTAAGCTCGAGATAATTTTGGGAAACCATAACATTTAATCCAAATTAACACAAGAAATGTAACATAGAACAAAAGACCAAGGCTCGACTTTTGTGTAATAATAATTTTGCAGTTCAGGAACAAATCGTACAGTAGTATTTAACAAATATAATGAGTTACAATTCGGTACTTAGCAGATCCTTATCCTTGTCATCGATCTAAGATGCTGATTTACTGGCGCCCTTGGTGAGGTGCGGGTCCACTGCCTTCTAATTTCTTTCCGATGGCCGCCGCAATGTCAATCCCAGTCAAGGACTTAATGGCTGGATTTAAGGACCCGATCGTTTTGGTCAACTCTCCAACTAGGCCATTGCTATCTGCAATTTCAAATTATAAATGGTTATTTTAATGAAGCTTTTGGCATCGTGTTCGAATTTGGACGCTTCCGTTTAATTGTGATGGAGTTGAACATTATATGCATTAGAAATATTATATCAATCATGCGAAGGCATAGCGAAGTTATGCATCATGAAAACTTAAGCATCATTTCCCGAGCATACCAGAGTTAGTTCTACTGCCGCGCCGCATCGCACCGAAAGAAACACCAAAACCATAACACACAGTTGAAGCGCGTGCGATTTCAGAGGCCCAGTCGATATCGATTTTTTTGCAAAAGTGAAAATCCGCTGTTTATGAACTCTGGCTAGCAAGTCGTGTGAAAGTACACATGTTTCGTGAGCAAACCATGAAAAATTCCTCTTACGCTTTTAAAATTCTTCAACTTAAGAGTGGTTAATAGTGGGGTAGTACTTAATTATGATAGTACGACATGAAGAGGCAATACGTACGAACTCTTTCACTGGTGGTGACCACTTTTACTTATTTACTGATTGGGGCCTCTGTATTTGATTCCCTTGAATCCGACGTCGAAAATAAAAGGGTGGAAGCCCTCAAAGGTAATTCAATAGCAAAAAATGCAATTAATCCTCAACTTTCTAATAATATCTAACATGATTGCAGAAATTAGGGCCGACTTGCAAAAAAAGTACAATATTACAGATGAAGATTATTATTGGATTGAGCAAATGGTTATTGAGCGAACACCACACAAGGCTGGACCGCAATGGAAATTTGCTGGGTCATTTTACTTTGCCACCGTAGTCTTAGCTATGATTGGTAATTATTTTGCTGAATAAGGTTCAAATTTTGAAATATTTATTCAAATACACAAACATTATAGGTTATGGGCATTCAACGCCTTCAACCATTGCTGGAAAAGCATTCTGTATGCTTTACGCCGGGATTGGGATTCCACTTGGAATCGTTATGTTCCAGAGCATTGGAGAACGTTTGAATAAAGGGGCTTCAATTATAATTAAGAAAATTAAGAAGCTGTTCAAAGTGAAAAAACCCGAGGCTACGGAGGTTAGTATTTATGAGTGTGCAATCGCACCCTATTTTATTTTTAAACACTAACACGCATGTGCTTTTCCTATTTTAGACCAATCTAATGATGACAACCGTTGTACTCGCTTCCATAATTATAACCGGTGGGGCTGGATTCTTTTCCCATTATGAAGGCTGGTCATATTTTGATGCATTTTACTACTGTTTCATTACATTGACAACAATAGGTAACAGCAATTCATAGTTTAAACTTCCAGTCTACTCAATGGGAAAGCAACGTTAATATTGAATTATTTGTTTGACCTTTGACCTCAGGTTTCGGGGATTATGTTGCATTGCAGCAAGACCATGCTCTTCAAAATGTTTGGTACATGGCCCTCAGCGTTATATTCATTTTATTCGGTTTGGCGGTCGTGGCCTCAAGCATAAATATTTTGGTCCTGCGTTTCATGACTATTGTAAGTAGACTCTACGCGGATTTGGAATTTTCAATTTGGAAAATTTGAAATAAATAACTCTTATTGCAGGCAAGCTGAGGAGATGCAAAGGGAGGATACCGAGCTGGGCCCTGTTTCTCAAAATGTAGTCACTGTTGACAGTGAGGTCATGACCTCAACCGGGAGGCTTTTGCAGAGCGACATTAATCTCTCATCCAGAGCTGAACAGGATCAAGTGTCGGTTTGCTCATGTACCTGCTATCCACGATATGTAAGTTAATTACTAAAAAAGCATTCAAAGCATATGTCAAAAATTGTTCATCACTGTTTAGACGGATTTAAATTCACTGTACAAGAAAAAGACGCGGTCGACAAGAGTTTACAAGAATGACAGCGGGACAGAGGAGGAGCTGTACAGTGCGGATGAAGTTCCAGCAATTCTTGAAAAAAGAGCATCTGTCTAACTTTACGAACTACTAACTTCTACTACTCAATAAATTTTTTAAATAAACTATAAACGTTTTCCTATAAACTTCTATTAGCGAAGCCGAAGAAAGAATTTGGTTAAACAAACCATGCAGGGATTAGGCAAGCGATTAAATGGGAAGCGTAAATTGGATGACTTTATTCTGGAATACAATTGAAACGAAACGTACACTACACAGCAAAAAAAAGCACCGGACAGATTATTAATTGGAATAAAATCCAAATATAAGAAAAAAAGAGTTATCGCGAGCGCGTAAGCTCGCCTTTGTTCTCCAAAGGTAATGTTGACATACCTTTGCTTCCTCCAATAATGACGATCTCTGAGGTCCTGGCCAAAGGAGCAGCGACCTATGTAGCATAAAAAGAAGTTACAAATTAATTTTTGAATGTATTTTAACCCTCAAAAGACAAGTAGGAATTAGGATATAAGCTTACCTCCGCGGCAATAAGAGGCAATGATTGAGTGATCATAGCAGCAATCTAAATTTAAAAAAATATATCGATTGAAACCAAAAACTAATTAAAATACGAGTTGAGAGTAAAACAAATCCTAGCACTTACACCCGCAGTTCCAAATCCAGAATAGGCCGCAGCTTTCATTTTCATAGACTCTGCCTGTGCTTTTCCTACCGCAGCAATAGCTTCGGCTTCTGCCTGACCTATTTTTCTAATTCTTTCTGCTTCAGCTCTAGCTTCCTCCAAAGTTTGAGTCCGTTTTCCCTCGGCTACAGGAAATCAAAGTTAAAGAGAAATGTTACCAAATATTATAAGTTGTAAATCCCTTACCGACTGCTTGGACACGGAAGGCCTCGGCTTCGGCAGGGAGTTTGACAACAGCAACAAGATCTCTTTCCTTCCTTTGAACTTCCTGCTCTTCAACTTCTACCAATTTCTTCCTCTCAATGACATCCCCCATCATCTCCTCTTGTTTCAATTTTTGACTGACTTTGGCAGATGAAAGTTCGGCGGCTAAGGCGGCCTCCGCTTTAGCAGTATTAATTTCCCTGTCAAAATTTGCTTGTTGCAGTTTGAATAGACGGAAACAATCCTCCACTTTGGTATCCGTCGAGTATTTAACATCCATTGCTGCTTTCTCACATTCCGATTCCTGGGAATAAATAAAGTTAAGTTGAGTGCCGTCAAATTAACAATAATTTTTATAAACTTTGGACTCACCCTAATTCCAGCATCTCGATTAGCTTGTGCAACGCCGACATCTGCAAAATAATAATAGTTTGCATGAGTTCTTTGCAAACAAGCTCATAGTATAGTTATTTTTGCAGACTCATTCTACTTGATAATTGTAAATAATTAAAAAAAAATTACCAGCATCTCTTTTCACGTTCGCAGTTTGGGATCTTCCAAGAGAACTCAAATAATCCACAGTGTCCCCCACATCCTTTATGGTAAATGAAAGAATCTCAATCCCCATTCGACCTACATCTGGGGATGCTACTTCTCGGACGAGAGCAGCAAATTGGTCCCGGTCTCTGTACACTTCCTCCACGGTGAGGGTCCCTGGGTAAAAGCAAATCTGGGTTTAACATATAGGCCCCTGGTTAATTCAATAGTATTACTATTACTCTGTTTCGTAACGGTTACACAAAATAAAAAAACTATATGAAGAAATGCTCTTATTTTCGACTTTATTTTACAAGTATTCAAGGCCTATAGAGCCAATTAAAATATCCATTAAATATTTATAATTGCTTTTTTTGTATTTCGATTAGCCATATATAGCTGTGGTTCCCGGACTTATTTTGGAACTTGAACTTGTCCCCTTTTCCAATAAAAATTGGGTGTTGGGTGGCCATTGAAATTTTCATCATTTCCCTCAGGTCTGAATTTCGTTTCGTAATCCACACCTCAACTCTTCCTTCCAGCAGAAATACAAACTGAATAGGTAAGAAATTTATGGTCATTTCAATAGCTAACTAATCATGGAGATATTATTACGTATCCGACTGATGCGGTTTCAGGCTTGCTTTCGTGTTCCGAATATAATCTTAATATCCAATTTCCAGTACTGGTGTCGTCTTTCGGTGCATCTGGCCTGCCACGGTGGTACAGCCGCTAACGCGACACCAGGGCTGTCACCTTTCTCATATAACGGATAATAATGGTATGTTTTATATCCTTCTGGACTCACATCATCCTGTGCAAATAAATTTTCATTGCAAACCCTAAACCCAAGAACAAAAACATGCTGAATTTATACCATAGCTGGGTCTCTTTCTGACATTTTGTTACAAGTGCTTTCACGACCTCCCAAAGTTTTGAGTCTGGTTCCTCCAAGTGTCTTATATTTGAAGTCAAACAAAATCTACACAGCTTCTTCAAATTGAATATTTGCGACTTGGACTCTCCCTATCCCCGTCACGTCATACCCATTCCGCATTCCGCGGCGGCCTATAGAGGTGGTTTAATATTGACTCTTCGTCTGCGCACAAACTAGAAGTGTTTCCTTGGGGATTTATTTGTTCGTAGTTCCCGGGTGCTAAATCAATTCCGACTTAATTAGTTTGCACAATCGTATGTACAACCACCCGTTGGAGTAATAGACGTTCTTGAAATCCCATCAGTTTTTAAATTAATGGAGTCCTAAAGTTAACAATAGCAAGAGGTAATGCGGGTTCGTTGGTTAACTGGTGTGTTCCCGTAAGAGCCGTTCCCCCAAGAGCCGATGTAAATTCCCCTAAGAGCCGATTGAAAATAAATGAGTCCCCAACGTTGCCAAGTGTTGAAATAAATTATTTCCCCTAAGAGCCGCTCCTCTGAGAAAATATAAGTCAGATGCAGAAATGAGAAAAGAAGAACCAATCGTGAAATTGCAAACATATTATGAGAGAATTTGTCTCATTTTTCATGCAAAATTTTAAAATTTACTTCGAAAGAAAGGAGCAGCTCTGTCTTAATAATGCTAAAGAAATGGAAAAGCCAATAGTTGTAGATTTGATAAAACTAAAAGTGAAATAACTCCTTTGAACTCGGAGAAGGCCCTTTTGTGTTTCTAACGTACGTAGAGTCGTGTGCACTACATACTGTCCTTCATTGCATTCAATTTGCCTCTTTAATATTTGAAAGTGTTATAATTTTAAATTGTAATGGCAGTTAAATCTGTTCCTTTTGAGTTCATTTCGGTTAGTCGTGGTGGAAGATATTTATCAGTAAATAAGTTTTTGTTCCGGAGAGAAATTCTCCGGAATAATATAATATAGTTTGGGAAGGTACATGGGCGCTAAATGCAAGCAATTATACTTTTAAATACCACGGCTTCAGTCTAGTCAGAATTTTATGAACGATACAATACTACTCTAGAAATTTAAATAACCTAATAATAATCTGCACTTGTAAAAAGAATTGCATCTTGTGAATTCAGCTTTTTCATTTCTGCATCTGACTTATATTTTCTCAGAGGAGCGGCTCTTAGGGGAAATAATTTATTTCAACACTTGGCAACGTTGGGGATTCATTTATTTTCAATCGGCTCTTAGGGGAATTTATATAGGCTCTTGGGGGAACGGCTCTTAGGGGAACGGCTCTTAGGGGAAGCACCCGGTTAACTAACTCATTACCAGCACCAAAACAGGTGCATTACGTAAAACACAATACTTAAATCCTACTGTATTTCTTAGACAAAACCATACAATAGAAATCGTGATGGTCAAGAGGATTCAGATTCAGGGCGACGACATTATCTGTTACATTTTTTTTCTTTGGATTTGTGAGGTACTATTTTGCACTCATCAGTCCAACAAAAATGCTCTGGTGGAAGACAGCGGTCAGCACCAAAAACCAATCCAACGGTCCCACTCCACGACTCCTCAACATTGAGTACTTCAAATATTACATTTTACGATCCTAACCTGGTCTCATTCAACTTCAACAGTCAAATTATTATCTGCTCCCTGCATTGCCCTGTACGTACGCATATACGGTAGGATTTCTTACCGCTTCCTCATCCAATCCAATGGCTATGCTACAAACATCTACGCTACGCAATGACGTACTCATCATATCTATTCATTGAAAAATAATGACAAGCAAAATGATGAAGATGATATTTTATGTTGAAGCTCAATAACATTATACTTGTACTCATCGGATTGAGACTCCAATGAATTTCAACCCGAGTCACATAACCATCCCCTCCCCCCAGCGTATATAATCTCTCCCATTAACATTAAAGATTCAAATCTGAATTTAACTTCCCTGCCGTTAGCTTTGTGTTCTCAAGTCACCATGCATGTTTCAAAAACCTCCGTACATTGATAACATTCAAATGACAAGTTTGTATTTTAAATTTCACAAAATGTGTTCGCAAATTCGGCCGTACGTAATCAGTGCAGGGTCGTACAATCCAACTCGACATTTCTGAATGCGAAATATAATTTCTGTACAACGCAGACCACAAGGTACATAGCGCAATAAAATTCCACCAAATTAATTATTCCTTCCCCGCATCATCCCCACCAACATATCCCAATAAGCATGCATCCCAGGTAGGGAAGGAAAACTAATGAACATCGTTACTCATAAAATTGTCCCTCGGATGGGCCCTAAAGAAAGATTCCCGTTCTTATTCTCATTTCATAGTAGGCAGCCGGTGAGTAGAGGGAACGCATTCCTTTTCCCTTGTCCTACTAAAAATACATTAGTCTTCCGAACCAGCGCAGCACAGCGCGGCCCCAGTCCTTATACAAGGAACTTAAAAAATTTACATTTAATTTCTTTCCTCCAGACAAAGTGTACATTTATTTCTACCTACTCCTTCGTCAGTTCAACTTTTAAAAGAATTCAAATCTCAGTGCCGTGCGGGTGCCCAAGTCAAATGTTTAAAGTGAGGACCATGAAGATATTTTAGTGAGTGTGAAAAGTTAGTCGTCAGTTATGGGAAAACAGTGGTGACCTGTGATCAATCATGCTTGGACTTGGAGTGTATGTCCTTTTAGCAGCACTCTGGTTGCTCCCTATCCCACTTGCTTACATTGGATATGAATATTATGAAAGATATGATCCGGAAGGAAGACCTATTCCTATACTAGAATTTCATAAGACTTATGATTTCATTGTTGTAGGAGCCGGCTCTGCGGGTATGTTTGCACAATTTATTAACAGGATTGATTTAGGTACTATTTTTATTATTGAGCGATCACACCGGTTTGATTTAACGAATTTGAAAACTATTTATTTTGAAATTCAAATTTTAATAGAAAATTTACTGTCATTTAAAAGGTTTATTTTATATATAGAATTAAATATAGATACGGACACGGCCCATATCTTCCCGTGTGACATTTAAAAATCATAGTAAAATTATTATTATTCACATTAAAAAGCCATGTCACATTCAAAGATTGATGTTATGATAAACTAACCTTCTACGCTAAATTATACGCAATGCAAACATGTAATTTTGGTTTGTATTCGAACTACAGCTTATTGCCTTCTTTGAATCCCATGATGACTCCGCTTGTCCGCATCATGAGTTATTCTTTGTCATTTTCCTTTAGCCAACGGTTACAACTGTTTGCGAAGCCATAAAAAGGCAAGCTCACGGGAGTAGTGACAGTCCAATTTAATATAACGGG
>JAAXYW010001541.1:0-20823 GCA_036851895.1 Orthonychiurus folsomi | reverse complement strand
AGCAGAATGGCATCGGCCATCTAACCTGTTGAAGACGCTGCTCTGACTAACTTAATTGATAACTGATGACGCCGAACAAAGCATGCTCGAATTAAGGAAACAAACGCAAATGCCTTGAAAGTTGACAGGTTGGCACCCACCGGGTATTTTGCATGAAGAAATTGCACTTGATGAGCATCTTGTTCGTGGTTATCTAATTAACACTAAATTTGACAGTCGAAAGGGCAAACGACCTTTTAAAAGGCAAACAAAATTACTAAAGGGTTAATAACTTGCACCCTATGTTGGGCCACCATTGAGCATTTGGTGGGTAGTGTAGTGGGTGGGTTCCGCAAGTGTGCTAAAAATTCGAATCCGATTTGTGGGTTGTGGAGTGGACATGTCGGCGTCGCTCATATGTATTAGTGCAGGCAGAGTGAGCAGAGCCGATCAACCAAAAAAGGGAAAAGTAGTCAATCAAATAAAGACCCTGTACTTCTTTCTCCGGTGAAACTAACTATAGTCAATTAAAACTCAGTCAGTCCTACCCAGTGTCAGCATGAGGATTTTCCAAACTTTGAGGTCATATGGACCTTGGTTGGTTGGAGTCGGGGTTCTTGCAGCTGGGGGCGGCACGATGACCGGCATGGGATTCCGTAAAGCACAGTGTTCGACAAATTGGGATGAAAACAGAACTGGGTTCCCCAAATGGGATTTTAATTGGGACAAGTAAATCCATTAATTAATGTTTATCAGTGGTCGTAGTAGAATTAAAAGCAAAGTAAAAGTTCTTGAACTTAATATTATTGCATTTAGATTCAGACGTTTACTTTGTTCAATTTTGCAGGAGAGAACCTTACAGTTTGGTCAGACAAAGAACCAGGAAACGATCATCCGGTGATAAACCCGAAGATCCAGAGGAAACTTACCAGGATAAATTGGAGAAGAAGAAAGGGAAGGCTGTTCGACATATCATTTTGGTCAGACATGGTCAATACAATTTGAAGGGGTCTGAGGACTCTGATCACACATTGACTGATCTGGGCCAACAACAAGCACAAATGACCGGAAAACGTCTGGCGATACTTGCAACTGGGCTTGGAATCAATTTTGACTCCCTCATTTCATCAACTATGATTCGTGCTATTCAAACGGCAGAAGCTATTCTAAAGGAATTGTCATCCAAAACTATCAAATGCTTTCCGAGGGATCCTATGTTGAATGAAGGTGTCCCTGTCTCTCCAGGTATTTATTTGCGAAAGTTTAAATCAAATATAATGGAAATTTTTCAAAATTGGAGTTTTTGTGGTTAAGCATGTCATGGGACTGACAGAAACTTTAAGCACTTCGTCAACCTGCATTAGTATAATTTATTGCTATTATTAAATATGTAATACCAATTTCTCATAAATTCAAACCAGATCCACCAGCCACGGATTGGAATCATGACTTGTTTGTAAGTTGAATATTTTGTTACACCAATTATACTTCATTAACTTCATTTATTTCACTTGTTTATTATATTAGAACAATTTAAAATAACATCAATCAATTCTTCTTACTCACAGGACGCTCACATTGATGGTGCTCGCATTGAGGCTGCTTTTAGGAAATATTTCCACCGGGCGGACCCTAAACAGCAGGAGGATTCTTATGAAATTATTGTATGCCATGGGAATGTTATTCGCTACTTCATCTGCAGGTATTCAAAACAATTTGGCATTAGCCTCAGCTTGTAGTTTAACAATCTAAGCTAATATCTGTCAAAAATATAAACACAACCAATTAAAGCTAAAAGTTTGTGACTTGGTTTAATGTTTAATTTAGGGCTATGCAATTCCCCGGAGAAGCCTGGTTGCGTATTAGTCTGAAGCACACAAGTTTGACTTGTATTAGTGTTCTACCGAACGGAAAGGTTATTCTGCGATCCGTTGGAGACACTGGGCATCTTCCACCAGACATGCTGACTGTTTCGTAAACATTTTTTTGTACTTTTCTATGATGTTCCTGCATAAATAAGATCGGGTTTCTTGCAATTAGCCTTTCTTAAGTCACCTCTTACCACTATACTACTGGCAGTTCTACTAATGTAACAAATAAAAATGTCCATTCGATTCGAAATGCAATTGTAAATATACGTAATTTATTCATATATTATGCCAGCGCAAGGTGATGTTTTGATACTTCATAAATTCGAAACCAGTCAACCACCGATTTTAGGGATTCTCAATTTCCAATTCCACAATGGGAAATTATAAATAATAATATCGTTAAGCGGTGTACAACACCAGACATTCCTTTTACAAGCAATTCTCTTATTACAATTTTGTGATAATACATGTCCCAGACGTCCCAGAGCCCCCCACACTTAATGAAATTATATTACCTTAGCTGTGTAATTCTACTTAAGGTTAGGTGTTAGGTACATCCGATAAATGCAAGCTTTGTTCTTATTATACTTGTAAATTAATTTTTAGTTTAACCTGATCTGTTTGTTGAATCCTGTGCTACCGTCTGGTCCACGAGGCTGACGGACTATATGAGCTGACTCCAATTTTGAGACCGGAAAATCCTTCGGAACTGGTTCCTCCACTAACTGGGTTTCTTGTGAATTATCAAACCCTTTCCTTGGACTCGATGTACTCCAATCACTGCTAGCATCGCCATTGGCAGTTCCTGCCTGCATGGCTTCATTAATTTTCATTTTGAGAATCTCGGCTGGAGACATTGTGGCTTCCATTTCAGCTTCTCGCTCTTCTTCAACAAAACGAACATCTCCTAAAATCCGCTTACGAGCTTCCGCATACTCTTGTTCCCGCTGTAGAAAAATTATACAATAATTAATTAGTAAATAGACTAATAATCAGCACAAGTATGCACAATCAAATTTCATACCTGCTGCAGGGTTTTAATTGTTGAGGTTTTGGATGTCTTTGTCTTGAGGATGATTCCATTGACTGGTGCAGTTTTCCCATCGGGTCGCTTGGGTCGCGAGAGTATTTGAAAGGGTTTTGGCTCCGGTGGCGCGTATTGAGTTCGCAAACTATCATTGGTTGTACTGTCCAACACGACACGGCCATTATCACCTACATTACCATTATGGTCACAAATAAGTCAGAACACGTTTAATGGTTTAATATTATTAATTTTAAAAGTATATTTGCTTACCTAGACCAGTAGTAGAGCTACTGGACGGACCTCCTCTACTGGACAATTCCTCGTTTCGCCTTACTTTCAGCTGCAGCTTCTCAAATTGTTTTTCGAACACCTGTGGAAAAAAATTACACTTCACTTTCAACTCTGACAAATCAATCATAATGGCTACCAACCAAATACTACTACATGATTAGCTGGCTAAGCGAAGGCACATTTTGAAGTGAAAGTTAAACTGTATTGATTTGTATTTACCATAATACGCGCCCAAATAATTCTTCCAATTAAAATTATAAACGCCAATTGGCTAACTTACATCCGAATTCTCTTCAATTTGTTCCCAATTATCACATATATCCGCATCTTCCATTGTAAATTTTGACTAATCTAATCTAATATGTTAAGTTAAATTCAGAAGAACAATATTGTTCAATGTGGTGACCAACTGGGCTGGGCGGGAATTGAATAGCAGAATTAACTAACTACAAACTTCCTCCTTTAAAGTAAATTGAAGAAAGTCTTGACTTGGACTACTTTACGTATTGCCTTCATTATTCTTTGCGTGCCTTGCCTGCCTACTTTACTTGGTACTTGGGTTGGGTTGAAATTCTTTGGATAAATATAAATAGAAATTTCTGAGCTTTGAATTTTGCCTGGATTCTGCCACTTTACAACTATGGGCGTAGATCGCACTTCAACGCCACCTCCAAACTTTCGCTCCCTTAATATTCCATCCCAAAATTTAAAATGGATTATCAGTTGCAGTCTGCAGTGTGGTTTATTTTATGGATTTCAATTATCGTGCATTAACGTATAATAATTAATTAACAAGTCTGGTACTCTGCAAGTGCTAGGTTTATGGCGTTTTAACATGAGTTTACTGATTTAAGAATGACATTTCGCAGCATTAATGTTCAAACGTGTTAACGTGTATGGTTTGTATTTTAATTATAATAGAAAATAGAGTTAAAACTAATCATTCGTCAAACGTATTTCTTTTTAAAAAGCTGAACTCCAACCCAAAAAGAGGATTCTTAAGGATTTACGAGTTAACTTGTCGGCCCCGCGCGCCGCGCCGCGTCGCCTTCACCATTTCAGTTCTTCCTGTACAGACTGCGGAAAATTATAATACTGATGTACAATTTATACATATTTAGTTTTATTTTAATATACAAGTTTTTCATTATTATTACCGGACGAAAAAACCACCAGAGCCCTATTTTAAGGCAGATACATTTGTTAGGGACAAAATTGGAATTTTTGCTGGCAAACGTCTGAATCGCTGTTCATCGTATTCGTAGCTAAAACGGCTTGACCTGAACCCGTCGATCAAATTTTTTTGGCAATTCGGCATTTCTATTTCCAATCGCCTTACGTGATATTGGATTTGGTATTAGTTCGAAAGGCTTGTTAATGAAAATTGCAAAATAATTATTATTGTATTACCTACATCTCTAATTGTTTATATTATACTTGTTCACTCTATGCAGTATTTAAGTTTTGGTTAATTGAGTACTGCTGTTGACCCTAGTTAGTAATTTGCTCATGTCGTTTACAAGTTAGTTTAATGACATTGAATCTCGAATAAAGCCTTGAATGAATAAAAGTTAATTTCCCACGGCCAGAGTTTCTAAACGGAATCAGCTCCGCTCCGGTTCGGTTTCAATTAGCATGTCAATCAGGGTCAAAGGATGAGACTCATTTTGATAAATGTGGATTGAGCATATTAGTTTTAAAAGTGCGAGCCGACTTTCTAGCTTCAAAGTATTTTCGGGCTGGATGTTTTGGTCCGGGAAGAACATCAATGGATGATTTGATTTGGAAAATTTCTAGAGTCCATTAGCATCTCCTTCTACTAGACGAGGCTGGATGGCAAGTTAATTGCGATAAGTTAAATCCATCACTCAGGACTCAGGAGAGGAAGAAAGGTCGCATGATAATAGGATGTTGGACATTGCCATGCAAAATGTTAAATACGCAAGAGGATGAATCATGAGACCAGCCTACCAGATTCCATCCCCATCCTCCAATCACAGGCACTGTATGGCGAAGGTGTGGATTTACAATTATTGTTTTCTGGATCCCAACTGTTATCAGTATTCAGTCATGCAAATAAATGCGCAAACATTTCATCACCATTTACATAACCGGCATATGAGTAGGATTTGTAGGATGGAAGTTCTCCGAAAGCCTTTAGTACTGACTTAATTTTTTGATTTTAGAGAATTTGAGCCTTGCAACTTACATTTTCCGTCTTATCGACTCTAATGTAAAAACTAGGCTTTTTAATTTTGAATTTAACTACCTAATTAGTTGTGTAGGTCAATAGATTGCAACATATTTCATTGCGCTGCGCTGTCGAAGTTCAATTGATTAGGTGCATGATTACAGAACTAAAAAATTAAATTAAATAGTATCATCTCATTCTAGCTGAGCAAAGCTTCGTAAAATCTAATCAAAAAGTAGTAAAAAAGTAGCAAAAGAAAAACCTGTCTTCGGAAACAAAGTTAAATTCCGCATAGTCCTGTTTCCATTGCGTTGGCCTTGTGGTTTGTAATAATTCGGAACTTCTGTTGGATTGTACGCAGTGCACTCGCATCAAAGTTGTAGGCTACTTTATACTTGCTTATGCTTTATCAGCAGATTTGCCATTTAACATCCAAAAAGCAGCCCCATGAGGACAGTATAGTAGTGGTAGTAGCAGTGCATAACTTGCTCTCTCAAGTGGTTTCATATTTGCACTTCAAGTAGCCAACTTTAATGAGGCATGTGATATCAGCGTGATCGCCTCTGCTCTCACACATGTATGTGTGTTTACATTTTAGCACGTCTAGGCGCCAAGGAAAGGTTTGTGTCAAAATGCTTGCAAATCATGTTGCGGTGAACACTCTCGTGATTCTGCTTCTAACGTGATACCTGACGCAAGATAGGAAACTTTGTCATTTTCTTGCCAGACGAACTAAAACCATTTGTGATGCAATTTTTGCCGGAATGAATACCACACAATAAAAACACCTCGAGTTTGCAGTGTGCATGCATGTGCACTTTTCTTTATTTATTAAAAACATAAAATTATTTGCGAACCGGAAACAGCAAACCGGACACTCAACCTTGAGACGCAAGTCCAATTACGTATCTTATTCTTGTCCCCTAAACCCTAAAATGTTCAACGTGATTTTTAGCATGGAGGAGCTAGCCTCTGCATGTGATATCTGATAACCGAACAGATATGCTTGTTTTCAAACAGTCTTGTACTGACTTCTTGAGTGTGGGAATTTGTAACCACTACTGCACTGTTTTTTCTCGAAACAATAGTCTTGACCTTCGAAAAGTGCTTGAGGACTTGGTAATTGACTCCAGTGACATTTGTCAGTGATTGACAAGTTTGACGTGAGCATACTTTTTAAAAGTTGTTTATTCACTCAAATTGATTTCATTCACAATTGCAGCGCAGAAATATGTGCAATGCAGCATAGCATTCCTAATTCACACTTTGTGTGAAACACAATTCTATTGCACACTTGCACATATTTATCAAGTCATTATTGATAGCTCACCCACCACCCGTGTGTGGACATTATTACATTAATGCAATACATGACGCTATGCTAATAACGCATAATACACCTTTCGCTATGTCGTCCTCGTCGAATTAAGCACGCAAGTTAAAAATAGGATTTATTGTCAATTTGTCGAATTTGTATCATAGAATTTCATACCAACACTTAAAATAATTTGATTACCTGTAAAAATTCGAATTTGAATTCGAAAAATTACCATTGCCCGGATTTCTAATTAAAACGTGTCACACCAGAACGACCTCCAAGACTTTTCCCAGGCAGTCTGGAAATGAATCGTATAGCATTACAGTCAGGTGGGTCCTAGTCCTACTCAATCATGTACCATTAACATTACTCTTGCCACTACATTTTAGTAACTACATTTTGCTAGTTGTGTGAATTAAGTTGTAGTCAGCTCCAGCTCCTACATTTATTTAGTGGGGTGGGACCGGAATCTCCCACTCTAGAACACGGGAGAGCATAATCAAAGTGCACGTTGTGGTCTAGTCTATTACCTATATCCATATGCGGAGGACATGCATGGCATAGGCAAAGCCAGACAACGACGGCACGACGCAATGGCAAAACGCAGTTCACTTTTGGCTCCACATGAACAACAACACTCCGGATTATAAATAAGAAACTCATCTTGGACCAGGGCATTCATTCACTCCAGGTCAGAGCACTGGAAAACATTAGATGATTGATTGATTCCCATTTACAATTTGAAGTGAAAGAGTTTTGAAGGATTTTCCTAAAGGAAACCATTGTCGTTTTCGACAGCAATCGGCCGAACCGACCGACGACCGGAAATTCAAGACGCAATTACACAATACGATTGCTCATCTAGATCTACGACTTGCGATCAGCGGATTCATTGTTATCGCGTGCTTTCTCGAAGAAGATTTTTGTACCAAGTGCGAAGAAGTGCTACATCGACCGAAAATTGATTCGAAAACTAGAATCGGAGTTGAGAGGAAAACGACAGCGACGACGATTTTTAAAGGCGAGTATCGCCAATACCAATTAAGATGTCTCAGCGGGACACGATTATCCACCTTGTCGCGGGAGGGTAAGCAATTTTGTGAAAATTGTAATCCTAATTTTTGAACTCATTCAGTTTCAATAAAGGGTTTGGCTCAATTTGTTTCATGAATTAAATGAATTTACTTTTGCAGGATTGCCGGGACCGCCGGAGCCGTCGTGACATGTCCTCTGGAGGTAGTAAAAACTCGACTTCAGTCCTCTAACCCAGTTTTTGGGACTGAGCGAATGTCCAACAATAATTCCCATCACAGTCACACTAATAATGGATTTTCCAATCATAATTCAAAGTCCCTCCCACCCCTTAGTCCTCCGAAATTAAAACCACGAAGTCCTGGACAAAAGAGTTCATTCAGTACGTGTGCCAGTTGTGGACGAAGTGCTCAAATCCTTGCAGTACCACATCATTCACAACCCATGCCTGCAGCGGCGACCCCGAAAATCGGACTTAGTCAGTGTTTGAGGTGAGTCAGTCTAACCTTTTTTGAATATGACAAGGGCAAGTTTATTTTGATTGCCCGGTCAGCCATAGGATGGGTGGTGAACGTTTATTTTCATGAATAATTGAATGAGACATTTGCTCGCAGTTAAAAATTCAGCAATATTAGAAATGTATTACACATGCTCTCAATAGATAACAAACACTATAATTAATTCTCTGTAATTGGCCAGCTCACGTTATGACAGCAGAACACCAATCTTTGTTTTTGTGTTCATCCTCTCCTCGGTTGCGGTTTAAAGTTATATTTACATTCACGCCATGCCATTGCTTATCGACTTCCTCTAGGCCTAGGCTGCCTCAAGTTAGCTATGCCTTGGCCACTAGAACAAGATAAGCTAAGTCGCAAAAAATTGACGTGCTTTGTTTATATATTTTCATAATTGAACCCTTTCTTTTGAATAAGATTAAGAAACACGAGGCGAGTAGATGCACATGAATTTGAATTTGTAAATTATGTAAAATATTTTTGATGAAATCGAAGATTCGTAGTTTGTCTGGTCGGACTTTGAGGTCTAACGTGATCTCCTTCCGCATCATATATTAGCGTGTCTGCTTCCCTTTCCATCGTCGTTTGAACCTGGCAATTGTAATGCATCCTTTACGTGATTGACCAAAGTCCATTCCATCCCATTACAATTGCAAATGAGTTGTTAGGAAACATTGACCAACGTGCGCCCCACAATTGTGAACACGGTGTGCGTAGAATTATTCAAATATCCGTTCCTCCTGGCACCGTAATCGGCTTTCGAAGTTAACCTGCTAATTGTTTAGTGAGAAATTTAAATTCGCACAACAGGGCCATGAGCGAGAACCACGTCATAGCGCATAGGTCAGCTGGGTCAGGTACTTATGGCGCCTTGATGTCACTTCAATGATCATAAATCACTTCCAGTGGGATCCAGAAATAACTGGATCCTGGATCCCGTTCCACATTTTGACACAAACAAGAGTTTGGTTCCCTAAATGTCCAGTCCAGTCCAGTGAATTTTATTTGCTAAAAGTCAGGAGAGCATTTACTATGAACTGGAGATGAAACTGATTTACAACAACCTATTGACCTGCTCCTGACTACCTTAGCTCTTAACTGGCTGAATAGACTTTCCACGTTTCTAAGAAATGAACCTGCTTTTACTTAGAGATGTCCCAACCTCAAGACAACTTCACGTGCAGTAATCTGGAGGTCACAGCATTTGAGTGGGTGAATGAATTAACGAATTCGGCGCTTTTTTTTTTAATTTTAGCAATTCTAGAGCAAAACAAGTACGATTTCTTCAACCAGGCCGGATATCTTAACGGGAAGTT
Organism: Orthonychiurus folsomi; assembly: GCA_036851895.1. Taxonomy (NCBI): domain Eukaryota; kingdom Metazoa; phylum Arthropoda; class Collembola; order Poduromorpha; family Onychiuridae; genus Orthonychiurus; species Orthonychiurus folsomi. Next base: position 11,283 of record JAAXYW010001541.1, on the reverse strand, counting down.
GCCAAGGGTTTGGGTTTACTTTAAATTTGCACACGTCCTTCCGGCAAAGATTCCGGTTTCATGAGCTTGCCGGAAACAGATTGTTAGTTGAGATTTAACATTTATCCTTGGATTGGAACACATTGGTTGTAAATTCAAATTCCGAACGCTAATTATCAGTTTCCGTATTGACACAACATACTACACAGCACAGCGTGGATCCGCATTAATAATTAGAAGGCCGGGATGGATGACACCCACACTCAAGAAAACGATCTAAATAATTCTGGTTAAACTTGAAAGAAAGATTACACCTAACCGTGTTTGCATTTTTGTCATCTTCTTCAAACAAGTCGAACTACCAAGTCTTGTGAGGTTATCGGGTAATAGACAAGGAGTGACAAGGGGCTCGCCTGAAGTCCACGATCCAGAAATTTCTGGCATTTTGATCCCAAGGAAATTTTCCATTCCTGAACTACTTGATCTTCATTTTTACTTCCAACCCATTCATTCCAAAGGGGTGGCCCAGGGCGTGACCTCTTATTTTTGTGTTAACCTGTTATTTTTAAAACGGTTCAGAAATTGAGACTTTACTCCTCCTTGTGTTTACGAGGTTCGATCGTATGCTTCACCATACAGTACACCCCCTCAAATCACTTATCGTAGTTCATATTTTTATCCCGTCGCGTGTCAACCTGGAATTGCGGCTCTTTTTTTATGTATTTAATTTGTTGTCAATAACAGTCAGCTGGGATTGGCTGAGTTTCGGTGCATGAAAGAACGAAAACAAAGACGAATTCCTTGCAAATCGCGGAGTAGGAAATGACCAGGAAATGAAAAATATTCCACGAAGAGAGTTATTTTTGTCATACTGCCATGCTGGACCTGAAAGATGTCATTCAAATTCTTTGGAATGATTAGGTTCTAAAAATATATGTATGTCGCGGGTAAATCAAACCTCGAAAATCTCCCTCATCTTTTTACGAAGCTCCAATAAATAATGACGCAGTATAACAAGAAATCTCTAGACGGAATGATTGAATGATGGACAAATGCGTGGTGATATTGATTTAACTATTTGCTTTTTTTAATTTCCTTTCAGGCTAATCATTGAGAAAGAAGGGGCGAGAGCACTTTTCAAAGGTCTGGGACCCAATTTGGTCGGTGTGGCTCCGTCCAGAGCGATTTACTTTTGTTCATACTCCCAATCCAAGAAAACATTCAACCAAATGTTCCCCACGGAATCGCCAATTGTCCATCTTTGTTCAGCTGCTACTGCAGGTAATTACACAGAACAAATCAACAAATGTACTTAAAGAGAATGTGTTGTTTCACAAACTGGAATTTTTTCTGTAACAAATTCTACTGCACAGTAGATGTGATATTACTGCAGAGTAAATACGTGATGTGATGATATATAATATGATACGATACCAGTGATGTGTGTACGAATGACGTTTTGTGCATTCCTAACCGTAAAAATTTGAGCGTGGTTTGGTACGGAATTGACAAGTGATTTTAAATTAGTTGTGTGATGTAGCCGAATCCATTCTGGGTTTACTTTACTTCATTAGATAGATAATAAGATAATTGGGGATACTGTAAAAGTTAATGAAAATTTAAATCTCTTATTGGATCGTTTTAATGAATCATCAATGCTGACAAGGAATTGGTAATTTAACTAGGGGCGCGCGATTGCATTAACTGCCAACTGACGAACAAATAGCTCATATGACCGCCTAATGTATTTTCACGGCGCCAGAACGAGAACTGGGTGCGATTTCGCAAGACTTCAACACAGAATAGAAGAGAAGAGTTGAACCTAGTCAGCACAGCGGTATGGAATTGCTTGCCGTCAGGTTAAGTAATAGGAGGACTCCTACGTCCAGAGCACAATTTTTGCACTGCTAAGTAGGTTAGTAAGGTTAGTCTTGGAAAACCTATAGTCGAATGGTTGATAGATAGGGCCGGATACCATGTGGGATAAATAGGAAATGTGGTTTTACGGCTAAGCTGGCATGCTCGTGGCATGAGGATGTGTGAAATCCATGGCTAAAGCTACCACGCTTCCACAGAGTGTAAAATCAGTTAGAATTAGAATACATTTAAACCAGCACTTTTTTTAGCGTAACGTTACTATTGTTTCAAAACGAACGTCAGAACTAAACTCTTGTAGGGTCAAGTAATATCCTATTTGTATGCTCCGGTAAAATTTTGGAATGGATGTTTTTGGGGCTTATTATTTATTCGTACTTGCAAGGAGGGTAAAGTTCAAACAAACATGTTAAGAACAAATTCGAGACCAGCTTAAGGTGGGGGCGCTGTGTAACCACGTATAGCTATTATTTAGTTAAAGCAGGCATCGCGGAGGATAGGAATTACCCTGATTGACTTCGCGAATTAATTATCCGTCATGCGAAGAAATGCTGATTCGAATTAGGTGTAGGTATAGAATATTTGAAGAGATAATGTAACGAGCATGGATTTTCAGATGATTAGTAAATTCAAATTAGGAAAATAATTTCACTGGGGGCCTCTCAAGGGCCGGGCAAATGATTTGTAGACATTCGCAGCAGGATTTAACACCTGTGATGTCCACGGCATAACAAATCATTTGCACGTGCCACACTGACAGATTGACATGATTCAAGTTCAGATGATACGAAGTTGAATTATTTGAGGAAGGCTTTTGTGTCTCGATTGACGTAACAACCCGGCACCCGGGTAGTGTTTAGATTTTTCAATGCCTTGAGAAAGCGAGAGCTTACGCAGAAATCCGGAACAAAGTTCACGTAAACGGCGTCTGCAGTCTGGGTCCAGTCCAGAAAGCCTGACATCTGCTTATGACATTTATCTGTCTTAAGTCCACGTGGCGATTTTAGGAGTTTTGCCAGAATTTCTGTTGCAGGATTATTTTAAAACTGATGATACTTTAAGATATAAGATAAGATATAAGGTATTATACTTTAAGAAATGTGTTGTTTTGACTTTACAGGTTTTGTCGCATGTACAGCTACCAATCCAGTTTGGTTTGTAAAAACTCGGCTTCAACTTGACCAACAAAAGGGGCTCTCAGCGAGACAGACTGTTCATCGAATCTATGCACAAGGCGGAATCCTTGGCTTCTACAAAGGAATCTCCGCCTCCTACATGGGCATTTCCGAAACGGTCATTCATTTTGTGATTTACGAAGCCGTTAAAAAGAGGCTCCAGGAATGGAGTCATTCCAGTAGAACCCTTGCTGATGAAGATTACAATTCCGAAGATAAAACTTCGACAGACTTTGTCCAATTCATGGCGGCTGGAGCTTTCTCGAAAACCGTCGCATCCTGTATCGCTTATCCGCATGGTAATTACAAACTTATTCTTAAAATTTATGTTACAAAGGACAAAACAAACGTCACTGCAATGAACTTGGATACAATTCCAAGTGGAGGTTGGGCTGACACACTCGGATTCCTTGGCATTAGCTGTCTCACCATTGCGTGCACAAATTATAAATAGGAAGTAAAAGTCTAAAGTCCTACCCGAAATTAGTTTCTGAAATTTGTTTACTACCAGAGTACGCCTTCAGGTTGGCAGGCAAGGCATAGATATTTGCTTGAGAGGATGGTACTCGTTCATATGATGTAATTGGCTCTTTTCGTGGGGTTTGATCCAACATGCGCATCATCCTGCAACGTCCTTTGTTGACGTAAACATTTATCCGACTTGTAATCCTGACCTTCTTAAGCTAACTTTTGAAGGATGTTTCTTGCCACTTTATTTCTGATTAAATCCGACTTAATAAATAGTATTCTCTTCCAGATCACATATTTGCATAAAAAGTATATTTTTCTTCCATGCCTCAAGTCTGGACATTGGGTAGGACATTACATATTTCTCTGTATGCTTTGCATTATGCAAGCTGGGATTGGAATTCAATTGGTTTTCGTCGCGATGCTCACTTCACTTGTTAACCAAACTTTGTTGTCCATGAGCGCATCTATTTTTGCACTTGTTTTTGTAAGCCAAACATGTATTACTCAGAGATTTGCAAAACCAATGCAAGGAAGTCTAGGCAGTGCTAAAAACCTTGGAGCCGGAAAAGTGATAGATTTGGTTCGGATGACGGAGGAGGCGGCTTTTTGTTAGGATCGTATTATAAACAAATGTGGCATACAAGAGAACTAGACGTCTATAATCTTTGAGGCTACATTCTAGGTAGGCCATTTAATTTTAAGCCCATTGAACAAAATATTTACGAAGCAGAATTCCAGGCAGGTAAGGTGTTTGAGGAGAAAATGAAGCAAGGGCAATGCGCTTTGGCTCGGTTGTCTCTCACACAAGTTCTATGTTTTGTTTGAATACAAGGAAGGATAAATGGGGTCCTAGAAGCGATTCGTCTATTTTTAGACGGTTACGTTCGTTGCTTTCTTTCCCCAGGACTTGTATTTTGCATGAGGAGTTTTGAAGTTGAAGTTGGGTTCAATTCCCGATTCAATCTAATTTGGCGAGTTCTGAGGGTACTCAGGAAGTCAGCGCTAATGAGCAAATATATCTAGGCCAGTTTTAGTAATTGTTCGCGAATGCATTAGGATGAGCTTTTTGAATGTCATGCGTCTATTCTCAACCACATGAGAACGGCTCTGTGATAATGAATTTTCTGCACTTTTTATGATGATTGATTGATATTGATCTTGGTATTAAATTTATATTTGATAATGGCTGAATGGCTCGTTTGGCACTCACGACAATGGTAAACGATTTCGTCTCTTAGATGAGAACGAATCTACAAACAACAGAATAGCGCAGAAGTCGCTAATGGTTTATTCATAATTAACCTTGATTTCCTTTCCGATTTACAGAAGTTGCACGAACAAGACTTCGAGAAGAAGGGAATAAATACCATCACTTGCTTCAAACGCTCGCTCTCGTCGCAAAGGAAGAAGGCTGGCGAGGCCTTTACCGCGGTTTGGCCACCCAACTCATACGACAAATCCCAAATACAGCAATTATGATGTCGACCTACGAAGCCGCCGTTTACCTCCTGAACAAATACACGAATAAACCCCTTGACTCCGACTTGGATGGCGAGGATAGCCTGACGAGTGTATTGAATCGAAGAGAGGATTATGATGAGACTTTTTATGTTGAGTGCACACCAACGACTGGGGAGCAGCACCGACATTAACCGCTTGTTCCAAAACAAATCATAGATTTATTCTAGTTTTTTAAAAATGACTTTGCGGTGTGCCGAATTTCTTGACACGTACATGATATGTCAAGAGAATTTGCTGACTTAGTTTGGCTTACATTCTACGACTTTGTAGCGCACTATTTTGTAGACTTTTTTAAATGCGTGTTTTTTTTTATATGAATACCGATTGCGTTACATTTTCTAGTCCTTGTGCATGGGAGTAAATTAGACTCGTGTGGGGTGCTTAATTGTAGCACAAAAACCCGGTTATTGTGGCCTTTCTTGTCTTGCGAAATATGGGTAAAGGGAAAGTGCTGACTGCTAATTATTGACCTAACGATTTGGACTGAATCCCCACAAGGATTAAAATAGGTTTACATTTGGTAGAGGTTGTCGCGGACTACAACTGGTCGATGCGTATAATGTAAATCCATATAATGCATATACTATCATCACATGAGAATTGTTCGTCAACATGTGGTCATTAACAATAATTGATTTTGCTTAATTTATCATTAATATACCATAGTTGACTCGTTCTGTAACTAGAAGGAAGCGTACCTTGAAATCTAAAATTAAGGAATTAAATGACTGAAATCTGGCGCTTCATGTGCTAATTAATTAATATATATTATTGTTAATAGTGATTTCTAAAGTTGTGTTAGTGGAAAGATCAATCCGAGAGCTGGAGGAGTATAATGAGACTTGGATTTTTGCTTGAGGTAATTACAAAGTACACAATTCTGATCGCGCCGGCTAAATACCACATATGTGGAACTTGTTTTTCCTTAATTAACTTGCTGAAATAGCGGTGTTGATGATTGCCACAATCTAATTCAGCCTATACCTGGATCACAATGCTTTTTGAATTTGTGGCATTTAATGACTTTGTTGCATCATCAAATCGGTACATTTACAGTACAGCATTTTCAGTTGTAACAAATACTACGTTTGTATGTCAATAAATGCATTGAAAATATTTTTCTGGACTTTTTGCTGAGTACGCAGACTAATGTGATCTTAAAATTATTTGACATTTTAATTTACAATTCACTTTCACACCTCGCCGACACTCTTTGAAAACGTACAAATTTAAATCGATTAATACTTGTAAATTCTATTCCGCTTGAGCCCAATTATTCATCCAGTAAATTTTTTTAATGCGTAGTGTATATGCATTATGCATGCATATCTTTGTTCACAATGTACCCTGTAAATTTAAAGAACGCTTGGATCCTTCTTCGGTCGTAGATGGTTCCTTGTAAATCCCTTTGTTAGCAAAGCCAGCATTGTTGTCAAATTAAATTTAGTTCCAGGCATATTGATAATTGATCCCAACTTTGCGTGCCATAGAGCAGGCGCAGTGGTTCCCCAATTTCAAAACATAAGTTTATTTACATTCATCCAGTAAATTTTTTTAATGCGTAGTGTATATGCATTATGCATGCATATCTTTGTTCACAATGTACCCTGTAAATTTAAAGAACGCTTGGATCCTTCGGTCGTAGATGGTTCCTTGTAAATCCCTTTGTTAGCAAAGCCAGCATTGTTGTCAAATTAAATTTAGGTTCAGGCAAATTGATAATTGATCCCAACTTTGCGTGCCATAGAGCAGGCGCAGTGGTTCCCCAATTTCAAAACATAAGTTTATTTACATGCGGGAAATTGTGTGGAAAAACCGACGGTTGAGTTCTCTGCATGCAAACACGTATAACACAAGGCATTAAATCCCCCTGCCCTGGCGTGCTGTCGCATTCGCATTCATCCCTCCTTCTCTGCACTGCTTCCGTGTAAAGCAATAATTAACGACGGAATTTGAACTCAATATTAAGTAAAATAGCATTGCAAGATCAGATCACAGTGCTATCCGAAGTATTCCCGCTCTGGTTTTTATCCTTGAACACTTTAAATAAACTCGAGTGAAGTCAAACCTCAGCACCGGAAGTTCCCATTCAAACCAGCCAAGAATTCTAAGTGCGCAGCTAGCAGGATAAGGGAAGGCAGGTAAAAAAAAACTTGTTAGAGTATATTTTTATTGTGTATGTGTTTACAATGAACACAAGCTGCTTCTTAACGAAATGAATGAACATTGGGTTATTTTTATTTATGGGCAGGTTCTTCAAATTTAATTGAGAGGACTTGGCCACTTGGATTGCATTTGACATGGAACCTCCACCAAGTCGAAGAACAAGGAAGGGAGAGAGTCAAGCAAGTTCCAATGGTTCAGAAGGTTATGTTGGAAGAGGTGGTGATGGAGGAATGCAAGTGACCCTGTCCCAATACTCACAATTGAATAGTCCGTCTGAACCAAATTTTATACTTCAATTTGTCATGCCGGAAGGTCACACACAAGGAGGATGTTCGCCGAGACTATCTTCTGCTTATAAGGTAATGAAATTAAGTGAACTTGTTTCAATCCAATTGGAATGTGTTTTGTTTAGGAAGAACATTTTTATTTTGTTCCAGCTCTGCAGTGAAGATTATAGTCTCTGTTGCCAGTGGGTGGATGAAACGCAAGTTCCGGACATAATCCCAATGGCAGGCATGATATTTGTTGTGGACCCTTTTGAGGGCCCTGCATTTGAATATTTAGAAGAGGAATTGAAGAGGCGTAAAGAGAAAGACTATATGTAAGTGCTGAATTTGTAACATTGGTGATTTTTCCCAATATTGATACCATGAAGCACCCAGAATTCAACGTCCAATAATTGTTTAGGGTCATTGGTCCACAATGCCTCCGTTATAGCCTGGAGAGACCTGATTCTGATCCTTCTCAGAGTACTATTTTAAACCGAGGATATCCCATGTATAACTTGGGGATGCGAAACCTTGTTGTCTCGCTCTCTGGATTTAGGAATCAAGGCGCGAAGGTAAGTTTAAGGTTTTGGCCAGGTTAAGCCAGTCACTCAGTCAGTGTAAGGCTTTATCAGAATTTGTGTGCTTGTTGGCTTCACAGTCGGAATTAGGCAACTTGATTAGAAAAATGGGTGGTTACCCAACCCCTCAACTTACGATGGCGACGTCTCATCTTGTGACAGATAACCCGCTGAGCGAGAAATGCGCGTACGCTTACAAGAGGAATTTGCCTGTAATGACTGATAAATGGGTGAAGGAAACTTGGGCACAGAGTCTCGATGGATTAGTCCACGCCACCGATCCAGAATTTACCAAGTATGAGTGCCCAATCTTTTTCAACCTTGGATTTTGTGTGTCTCAAGTCAGTGGCAAAATCAAGTCTCACCTCAAGGCGATTATCACTAAGAACGGTGAGTTACTCATTTGTCATTATTGATAATTAAAGCAAAACAAAAACTAAATCTAACACAATTTAATTTTAAGGAGGAAGTTATTCACCCGAGCTCCTGAAGGATAAGACAAACATCTTGGTCATTGCTAAAGGAGAAGGCGAGAAGTTCAAGTATTCAATGCAATGGGGGATAAAGTGCGTCACTCCTGATTGGGTGACTGAATCTATGGAAGCTAATCATGTTCTTAAGATGGACGAATACGTTGTCCATCCAGTGCTTCCACCTCTGTCATCTACTGCTATGGAGTCTAGACTTCAGGCACCTTGTACGATTACAATTACACTACATTCCATAAGTTTTGTTGTATTAATAGCAAGTTGCAATGGTTTTTCATGGTTTCTTCAGTTCCTGACGCCTCATTCAGTGTCATCGCTAATGGCACGAGTTCCCGGATGCCAGGAATCGGGAGCAATTTTCCCACACCAACGAAAAATCTCAACTATTCAATTACGAGCGAGGCTACAATGGACGACTTTGAAACAATCAAAAATGCTAGTGCTGTTGGGCCTTTTCTGGACGGTTGTAAAGTAATTAATCTTTCCAGTTATTCAGACTCTTTATCCCCATGTGCTTATTATAATAACTCACCATGAACACGCTGATGTAAATTTTAGGTATTCTTATGTGATCCTGGGAAATCAGAACAAGTCAGGAAATTATTGAATGGGTCTGGGGCCACAAGAATGAATCAGCTCACGGAAGATGTGTCTCATGTCGTCGTTATGGGTGGTCGAATTTCAGAGGAAGAAAAAATGGCCATTCAACAGCTTGATCCAAAGTACATTGAGATTGATTGAACTCAAACATTTACTTTACTGTCACACCGGTTTTAATCTTTTGTTGTTGGTTTATGGCTATGGCTGTACTATAATTAATTATAACTTATTATTGCAGGCCACACGTTGTAGGATTTGAGTGGTTGACTGAATCGGCGAAGCAAGGCGCTCCAGCAAATGAAGAGCCTTTTCAAACTGTTGTAGAAGAGAACAGCACTTCTTCAATTGATGATAGAAATAAAGCGCTTACTCATCGAGATAGAACACCACCGCCACTAGCTGTAGTTGAAGAAATTGCAGCCGCGTCCGAAACCCCACGCCCGCTGCCCGTATTGTCTACATCTACATCCACAAAAGTGACAGGTCTGACAGCATTTATTAGAAGAGAATCCACAGCAAACCTTGTTGGGACACCGCCTCATAACTTCAGCCCCGGTCCCACTAATACAAGTACCCCAGCACGTGCTGCCCAACAGCCACAAAGCCAATCCTACTCTGAGTCCATTCAAGAACATCCTCCTGGATCTGATTTGAATAGGAGTAATGATATTCCATCAGAATCCGATTCTCCACTATTTGGAGGGCTCTCAAGAGCATCTTCCCGTCAAATAATGGAAGCTGCCAGGCTCATGGCCATGGGATCACCAAACAGAACTTTTAACGAGATGACCATCAAACTTCCCGCGATCCCGGAAACTACACCTGAGCATGTCATGTTTAAGAGAATTTGGGACCAATTTGTGCCACCAAAACCAGAGTCTCCGGAGGAACTGAATGCTTCAAGTGCAATGGATAGCGGGATTCTTGACGAGATTAGAGCTAGGCGACCGCAGTCCAAGCCTGAAAGTCCAGATACGAGGAATAGCTTGCGTAAAGATAAAGAAAAAGATGCCGGAGCTCAAATAAATGGCGTACAGGTGGTTCCGTATCGTAATCATAGGGAAACAGACGATATCAGCAGCGATGACGAGAACATTGAGGCTGTAAAGTCAACCAAGCCGGTTGATTCTCTTCCATCGAAAAGTTGCAGCACAAAGAAAATGGATGGTTTTAGTGACGAGGACATTAAAATTGTGCAACCAAATACTGCGGGTCGATTCTCTTCCATCGAAAAACCGGAGCACAAAGAAAATGGATGACTCCAGTGACGAGGACATTGAAGTTGCTCAAGCAACTAAACGAGCTGGCCGTCCCGAGTCAAAACCCAATACTAATACTTCTGGGGAAATGAATGATTCGAGCGATGACGACAGTGAGGCCGCTCCAGTAATTAGACGACCTCCTCCCCCAATAAAACCTGGTAGTTCATTGAAGAAGAGAGATTCGCATGAAGACGGCAATAGAGTAGGGGTTGCTCAAACAAATTATTTAGGTACTTGTGCACAGTCGAAATCTAGTAGTTTAAAGAAGAAAGCGCATGATTCGAGTGAAGACGACAATGAAATTGCTGAGGTAATTAAACCAGTTGGTTCCCTGCAATCAAAGTCTGGTAGTTTGAAGAAGAAGAGTGACCTACTTGAAGAGGACAATCGAGAAGGAGTTGGTCATGCAATTAATCACGGTACTCGTGCACAGTCGAAATCCAGTAGTTTAAAAAAAAAGAAAGCGAATGATTCTAGCGACGACGACAATGAACAAGCTGAAGTAGTTATAAAACCATTTGCTCATCCCCAGTCAAAATCTAGCACTTTGAAGAAAAAGAATGACCCACGCGATAGTGATATTGAGTTGTCCTCAGTAACGAAGCGGGCCAATCGTCTCCAGTCAAGATCTACAGCTGAAAAGTCTGAGAATGGAGCTGGAATGAATACAAGACGTGAACTGAGGAGCAACCGTTTTGATAGCGTGCGATCTAATGAGCCTTCCATAGCAGTGTCGTATAGCTCTATTTCGTCTAGAGTTGATAAAACTGGAGGCGGCCTACCTTCACCTTCACCGTCAACTAGTATGTCGAGGCAAGGAGATTTTGAAAATTCAACTTCGAAAGCAAAGAGAAGAAAAACAAGTTCAAGTAATGCCGGAGCCGGATGGGGAGATAACC
>JAAXYW010001540.1:0-20829 GCA_036851895.1 Orthonychiurus folsomi | reverse complement strand
GTTACATTTTCTGCAAGTTATATAGAATAATATTAGGACATAGGTACGCTCGATCCGAGCTTTTCTGGGAAGGGGCTGGGCTTATTCGGCCGTGACGTCATCTGGCGAATTACGCCTAGCGTGTATGCCTGCCTGCATTTTCTGTGTGGTTGTCCAGCGATCCCAGCAACAACAAATTGTAAGTATGTTTATTGTTTAAGGAGTCCACCAGGATCGGAGCACTGCTTGGAATTTTGAAGTATATTTGAATATTTGTGATTGTGAGAGCAAGAATCGCTATATAAAGATGGACGATAAATGGGCATATTTCCTTGGCCTTTGCAATCCACCTGGGAATGCACCTGATTGCTATAACTATGTCCTCAATAGTGCAAATATGGGGGTGGGATCAAGGTGTGAAGCAAATATTACACATAGGACTTTAGGAGTGTTTCTGGACCCGGAATTTTGTGACTTGACCCAGAAAATGCCCCGGCAGAATTGCTGGGGAAATGATGATCGCTGCGCAGAGCCAGAGATCTGTATTCGCCCTACTCTGCAAGTAAAAAGATTTCAAAGGCCAAAAACATCCGATGAATTTCCATGCGAAGACTTGGAACTTCCATTCCCTTTGGATGAATATGAATTCCTTTGCAATGAAATTCCAGACCCAATGTGGGGATCTACATTTTGTATCCAAAGGATTCTACTGCTATTACACGTTACTCCCGAGGTAATGTTGTTATTGTAATGTTGGACTCTGTTCAGCATTTTGTTAATTGTCATAATTTGTGTAAATCGAAACGCAATGTATGCTTTAAAATTACCGGAATATCAGACGGTATTTAAAGTTCAGCCGATGTCAAATTTAAGAATAACACGTTATGTTGTTCAGAACTTCTGAATCAGAAGCCAAATGCAAGTTTGTCTACTTGCAGGTAGCTGATATCGAAACAAGAATTCGTGATTTATGGTCCTTTTTCGAACGTAAATCCCCATGTGGTGTATCCGTCAAAGACATTCGACTTCTGTTGGGGCTTGTGTTTTCGTTGAGCTGTCGAAAGGATCAGGATTCCTCCAACCCTGTATTCATGGAATCTTTATTGGAAGCTGCCAAAACTCAACTTAAAAGAGGAATCAGAGTTCAAAAGTTGAGTGACAAATGGGACTTGTCATGTTTCACGGATGCGCTAAATGATCTAGGTGGAAATTTGCAAATTTTAGACATTAGAAAATTATAAGCAATGCTTATGAGTAATATTTGCAGGCGAGATAATCAAAAGGAACGACCCGGATTTGATTGATGGATGTGTAGAAATCCTTCAGGCTTGGTTTGACGAATACACACAAGGAGCCTGTACAAGCTATAAAAGTTTACGCACATGTTGTAAACCCTGTAAAGTCGATGGTTGTGTGGATCAAAAGTTTGATCATTTTAATTTTGCTAATTGCGTTGAGCAAAGTCGTTTGGGGAAGCGAGTTTTGAGACGCGTTGCCGACCCCAACCTAAAAAGCGAAGTCAACCGTACTTTCGTTATTCAATTGACTGCATTGGCAGCTAGATTGATTGAATTGTCTCAAAAGAATCGTGAGCTTCGCTACAATATTTTTTTTCAAAATAATTATGTGCTTCTTAAACTAAGGATTTCTTAGGACTAAGGGCTCTCAAACTCCCTATTGTGGAAACAATCCTTTTAAGGCTAAAGGATCATGACCATGGAAATCATTTGATGTACCACACTATCGAGATAATTTACGCGCTTCTAGCACACCCCATCGAAGATGGACTCGTGAAACAACTCAAACCCTTGAACCCAGAAGCTTTTCGGTAATTTTTATTAGCATGCATTTTGTTCGGCTATGACCAATAATTGTGGTCATTGATCCGTTCTATTTTAATTTTATTGATTTAATTCGCAGAGTTCTTCTATTTCGGTTTCTTCAAAGGATGAAGTATATAATGTCAAAAATGGAAATTAATCTAAGAAATGATGTGGGATTTGCTGTGTATTTACTTGTTCAACACTATCCAAACCTGAGGACCAGTTTCGGGCGTCACGCTTCCGGTAAGATTTTTTGAATTACGCTTTGATATTATCTTTCTCAACTAAGATCTTTGAGTATTTAAATGTCGTTTTTTCAAGTCTTCGCTGGAATCCTGGCGAACAATGTACTGAAACAAAAGGATCTTCCATTTATCATTGACAGTACTACTGAAGACCTGGAGCTATTAAAATTCATCATAATGATTTTGCAACTTATTTTGGAATCTGACTCAAAGGCTGAAGGGGTTCGCACAAGATTTGCAATATATAATATCATCAATGCCTTCACGCGTGCAACGTCATTTTACCCTGATTTTTTTGCACAGATTGCGAAGAAATATCAACTCGTGACTGTCTTGATCAGAATTATGATTGGGCCATGTCATCTCCTGGAATCTATTGCGGAGGGTGACCCGTGCTTGGAGCCTTTAGCAAATATCTGTTATTTAACTCTTAATACATTAGCAAAGCGCTATCCAATCCTTTTCCAGCAGCCGGAAGCAATTGATCAGTACTCAAGTACAAAATGCTCAACACGATTTACAGTTTTGTGAAAATACATTTTCATTTTTTAGCCTGTTGTCTGTGCTGGACATATACAGCCAATTTGGAAATTTGGATTTGAGTATTGTGGCAATTTTCTTGGATATTCTTCGAATACTTTTAACCTCAGATACGGAAGGAATGACGGAATATTTTGTTGAGAGGAGAGCAATGGAAATATTTACTGGTAACATGTGATCATATTTCGCATTTAACGTAACCAGAATTCAGTTTATTTATTCCTACCAAAATAGCCGTACTGAAAGAATTTAACAAGCATGATTGGAGCATGTCTCATGAGCCCATTATGTGCAACACATTAATGTCATGCTCAATCCTGGCTAAATACGACGAAGCACAAAGAACAATTTTTGCAGATGGTCAAGGTGTAAAAATTCTCATTCGCCTTATGAATCTTCTTGTATATTCCCCTTCTGAGGAGCGGCATATGAATCCAGCGTAAGTTTAATCCACATTACAGCAATCTGCCGTGTACCTAAAATTGGACATCAGCTCCTTACAATTTTGTATTCTTAATATCACAGATTGCACATTTGTGTGGCTGAGATCATTTGGCAATGTTTAGCGGAATCCCCTACATCTTTAGAAATGTTTCTGGCATACGAAGGGATTTTCCGACTCCTTGATTTGCTTGAGGTAACAAACAGCGCAAATACATGACAAAACCTAAAGCTTATAATTTCTTAACAGTAAAAAATCCCACGCTTAATTTCAATTCTCTTGATAAAGATTGCGGCAGGTCCAGCCGCTCAGTTGCATATTTTAGGTTGCCTCGTCGAGCTTTGCGAATACTCTCGTTGTGTGGATCAATTATTGTACTGGAGGCGACGTCAAGGGTTTTAATTCCCTTGATAAAGATTGCGGCAGGTCCAGCCGCTCAGTTGCATATTTTAGGTTGCCTCGTCGAGCTTTGCGAATACTCTCGTTGTGTGGATCAATTATTGTACTGGAGGCGACGTCAAGGGAATTCCACAAAACGTGTGGTCCAAGGATGTGAATTCCAATTACCGGAGTCAGAGGACGTATCAAATCAAAATGTGATGATAGGGGATGGAGTTGGAGATGTTGTTTTGGGTCGGGATGGCACACTCTCCGCCCTCCTCTGTGAATTGTGGAGATGTGAAGAAAATCGTTTCAAAGTATTACGAGAAGCTAATGGGATAATTGCAGGTGAGCAAAAGACTGGGTTTAATCCTTCATCACACTTTCCCTTTCCGTGGATTGAATGGATGGAATGAAAGTACGAAACAAGGAACATGGGTTGTAACCATGTTTAAAACAACTATTATTTCCTCTCCTTCTCAGCTTTTATTCATTCAGTTTCCAACAAGTTACATACAAAAATACATCATAATTAATTTTAACGCGGATGCTGCTGTGAAGGATAATTGCATCCCATCATAGCACCCCCACAGCCGAGACATTTTTACGTCAGATTAAATTCAACACGGTTTATGGTTGTGAGGCGTGTGACGTGAGGGACACGATGAGGAAATTGCATATCGCAGTGTAGGGATGGCAAGTTACCAACAGCAGCAGCAGCCGCGAGCATGCAAATCCATTTCCCTTTCTTCCTTGCATAACTTAACTGGGTCAACGCAATTAATCGAGATTCACCAAATGATAATGAAGGGGGGAACAAATTAATTCCTAGGAAAACATTTGTTTTGTCAAATCCTGACTCCACATACACCGGAAGTTCTCACGCACACGTCCGTCCTCTTCCCCCTCCCCTCAAAATTTTAAATTTTCCAAAGAGGATTTCCTCCAAAAATAATACTGTATCCATTTCTCAAAGAAAAAAATATTGAAGGAAACCTTTGTGTGTGTGTTAGAATTTGTGTATATAGACTGATTAGACAAATTACGAAGGATTTAAAGTCGTAGTTAAGATTTAATAGCCCTGGGATGGGGCTCCGTAAGAGCTTGATGGGGCTGGTCCTTGGGATGGAGCTCCGTAGGAATTGGATGGAGCGGGTCCGGGTCCACCGCCCTGATTCGGTTGTGGAGCACCATATTCCGATGATGGTCCACTACCATTTGGACTCTTGTAACGGATAAAGTACACTTCCGGTTTGGATGGTTTTGTTGGGGCTTGAGTTGGGATCACAACTTGACGGGCTTGATCCGGTTTCTTCACCAAAACGTAGACGAGGGTCTTTTGTTCGGGTTGTGGTGGGAGTTGTGGGATTTCTTGCTCTTCTGGGGCTGGGGGCTCTGGGGCCTTGATGAATAGGATTTTGTAGTGTTTCTCTGGGGGAGGGGGTGGGGTTCTTGGTCGATTTTGTTGAGGCTCTGCCTGCTCTGGTGGAGCAACATGAACCCAAACGTGTTTATGGACAACGGCTTGTTGACTGGAACCACTGTCGTATCCGCCGGAATTTGGTTGTGCGCCTGGAGAACCATAAGATGAAGACGGTTGTGGGGCTGGAGAACCGTAAGATGATGATGGTTGTGGAGCTGGCGCATTATATTGTGGTCTGGGTGCTGGGGCTGGGGCTGGAGCAGAATATTGTTGTTGTTGGGGAGCACCGTATGAGGATTGTGGGGCTGCTGGGGCTGGAGCTGAGTATTGTTGTTGTTGTTGCTGTTGGGGGGCTCCGTAAGATGATTGGGGTGCGGAGTATTGTTGTTGTGGGGGTGAGTAGCCTTGCTGGGGTTGAGCACTTGGTGTTCCGTATAATGACGAAGGGGCTTCACGTCCGAAACGATTCGGGTATGACTGGTATTGGCCTGACACGAGCATCCCCATGGATGCAACGATCTGTGATAAAATTAGGAGAGAGGGAATGAAGTATCGTATTTGATCGTGAATATTTATGTGTAAGAATTATTGGAAATATGGACGGAATTTGAACTTTAGAATAGATATATTTTGAAGCTACCCACTTAGTTGTGTGGAAAAACTTTAATTTGACATGGGATGGAAAACTGACAGAAAGTCATATTTAGAATCAAGGGTTTAACAAAAATTGAGTGGAGTTGAGGAAATCCAGGCGGGAATAGGTTGAAATATATATTTCTAAAATAAATTATAAATTGTCTCACCAGAAGAATCCTCATTTTGACAGCCTTTTTAAAAAAATCTGCAACAACACAGGGGGTAAGGATTTGAAAGACTAGAATTCCTTGACTTGTGATTTGCAGGTTCCACAGACAGTCGAGTCAGCAGTTGCTGGCTGTGATGAACACTTTCTTCATTTCTTAAATTGTTGGTCCTTTTTAAAGCCTCCGTGGCCAATTCATCGCCCCTTGACTGCCCTGTCCCACAGCACTGCACTGGCCACTTCGTCAGCCCCTCCAAAATCCTCTCATTTGTTGAGGATGGCTGCCGTGCCGTCCGCCGCGTCTTCGCCCATTCCTTCCGTTCGTCCGCCCCAGTCACCGCCGCCGCCGCGGTGCTTCTCTAATCCTCAAAAAAAGATAGTATCATCTTTTTACATTGCATCCCAACACATATGTGCATCTTGCATTTCCAACAAACACCCCACTCCAAACACTTTAACTTTGGACATGACACAATGATGTCTGATGTGCCAATTTGCATGGGGGCAGCTTGTCAGTCCGTCCCGTCGGCAATAAGCGTCAGCGTTGAAGGAAAATATGCAAATATTTGCGTTATCTATTCCACATATTTATTGCACTAAATCTAATTAATTTAAACTCATGATTCCTTGTAAACGCCCAAGTAATTAAGCGCACTTCCATATATACATATAATTTTATTAGGATGACAGAGAAAAAGTAAATGCACATTACTCCTTGGCAGCCCGTCAGTAAAATTATTATCCGATTAAGGATTTACAAACCTTTTCCGTCCGTCCGTCCGTTCCTACATGACATGATCTGTTTGTTTGGGCTTGCTTTACATGTACCTTACGCAATTTGTTCGTACGTTACATTATAAAACTTCCGGACATTTTGAAAGGAGAAGGAATTAAGAGTACAAACAGTGAAGTTGAGACTGAATCACTACCAAGTTGTGTAACAACACTAGCTATCTCGTCAAATAGGAAATCAAATCAGGGCAACTATGTTAATGAAACCGGTTGCAGAAGCTCATATTGCATACCGTTTACTTCTATAAGCATCTTTGTTAATTAATTTATGATCCTGTGCGACATTCAACGCTCACCAGTGCTCGTCACACCCGTCTGCACTACTCATCAAAAAATTTTTTTCAACATTCTTGAGCTGTAGAAACGGACATGACAAGACTTGACGTCGACGTGACATAACATGATATTTTTGAACCAAATAAATAAATTCATGCAATCATTATAGATTCAAATGGTGCAATACATAAACAAAGGGCTGTTCCCCCATCCACGCCGCGCCAAGCTCACCTATTCCAATACGATTAATTTCACATCTTCTTTTGGTCAGATCCTCCTGAATCATTAATTACTTGGAATGAAAACATAAGAGAGTCCCTATTTGACATGAGAAAGAGAATGCGTGATTCGCACGTGCAGTTTTACCATGCATTTACCTACATAAAATTCAGGGAGTTTGATTGCACCGCACCACACGGCAAGGCGCGCGCGCAGAGCATAAAATGAATGGGCGCGAGTCCCCAATGCAATGCAATGGCATTCCGCAATTGTCTAATTTAAGTTTCTTTTTTGGAACTTTGTTCTGCCTGTTCCGTAAGTGTGCAATTCAGTCCCATTCATTCGTGGACGTACAGGTGGATTTTTGCAAGATGATATATGGTTGGCTAATGTTTTTTTTGGAAGTTCCCCGTCTATGAACTGATGGGAAATATTGTTGTGCTGCTGTGGCTGCGGCTGGCTGGACTATTAATACATGCATGTATGTATATGGCCTGGGCTGGGATGCCCATTCAGTCCCCCCTTCCATTTGTTGTCATTTTTTAATATGATTATATTGTCCGTCAGTTCGGGCGGAGGATTCCTCCATTCATAAGCTCACATTTGACTGGCGCATTCATCAACCATTCAAACTCATTACGAGTTCAATGAAGCCGGAGTTGGCTTCGGCTGCCGTGCCGGAATGAAATTGAAAGTTGCTCCATTCGCACCAACTCCCATGTACAATTTTAAATAAGGATAAATGAAGGAGATGGGCAGGCAAAGACATGACAAGATTAGAATGACCAAGACCATATTTATATCTGGGTAGTCGGTGAGCGCGGCCCAATGCACAATTTACACCTGTTTCCTTGTACATTTTCCAATCATTAGCAAAGCATTTCTCACCCCATTATAATTATTATTCCAAAATATTCTCCCTTACAATTTCGATTTCTACTGCACTTACAACAATGTTCGTACGAAACTAACAATTTTCCTGCACGTGATTGCAGAGGTATCACCATATGTAAAATCATTTAACAGAATATCGGTGTGTGGACTGCAACACATTGCACTGCACCATACCGCCCGCAGAAAATGCAATTCTATTTTGTATTATTTACAAGTTGAGTTCAAGAATAGAATTGATAAATAAATCCACCTCCACCACGTCTACATTTTGCTTTCACTTGAAGCAGAGATTACATTATCCTCGGACAATTCCTCTTGTCCATTCTTCGTATTTACATTGGATACAATTGGCCCAGATTCAAACACGCTACGACCGACATGGCACAAGTCACTGCGACTACGCGAATGTACCTCAATCCACACCAATTAGCAGGTAGGAAGGATTAATTGGAATTTGCTCAGGATTTTGACAACCCGGCCGCAACCCATTCAACAGCGTAAAATCGAATATTATAATAATAACCTACTAATTCCGAAACGAAAGAGAGAGTGACTCAAGGAATGAAGAATAGGACGAGACGGGATGTGGAAAAATTGCTTTTCTCATCTCATAGTACCGCTGGGTCGTCGACCGTACATTATGCATCTACGACGCGACACGGAATTAACTAAGAAGGACCGAATTCAAATTTAACCCTATAATTACGTTACAACTTCCAACTTGGGTGACGGCAAGTGTTGAGAGACGACGGAGGCGGCTACTTTCAGTTTCCTTCCTAAGACAAGCCAAGTACAATCCCAGTGTGGAGGGAAAATACTTGAAGAAGAACACACTTGAAAATGTGTTAAATGATAATAATTGTGAAGAGGGAGAACATGGTTAGACTGTGAAATGAATTGCAAGACTCATTCGCATTCTCGGCCAAGTAAAGTAACGTGCGTGTATTTTTGGCACTCAAAATCCACAACAATGCAATCTGGTCCTTCGGATTCGCTTGCCGGCCTAAGATCGTGCGTGGTCCGTTTGTTGACATGACATGAGGATTCTTGAACACAAAATTTGAAGTACATACATTTTTACATCTTACATGCACCCATCGCATCCTCGCACAATGGGGGCCCCAACTTCGGACACTACTTCACCCTTTTGTTTATTTTCATTGTCGGATTAGGTTGGAGGGTGGGAATTCTGCAATCACCTAATAAAATCTTGAGATTTATGTGTCAACAATTCCATTGTTATTGATAGGAATCAGGACCATTGGGTCAGGACTATGTAATCCTTGGAACGCTTTTGGCATTCGTAATGGTTTATAATCTGTAGCGTACTTGCTATGCTCATCCTCATCCATCCATAGCTTAGGGAGTGGGCTATTAGGGTCTTTAATTATTCTCAACAATTACAATTTGCCAATTTCGTAATTGTGGCGTGCTTGGAATTCCGTTGGGGCGGCGACGCCACAGCACGGCACGGCAGCTCAGATGAATTCTGTGGGCTGAGATCCCCGTCCCGTGGCCATCAACCAGGACGACGATGGTTTTCAAAGCTGAAATGTTTATGTGTCATTGTACTGAATCATTTTGACATGCAATAGCGTTGACTGATGACAAGATTACGTACACAACAATAGAATGGTGCTAATATTACACCAAGGAGGGGTGTCTGGGACGGAGTTCATTAAGGGATTGAAGGCTTCAAAGTGAACATAAATTCTTCTCCCGCCAAGTAATAGCGGCTTAAAGATGAAATTAAATATTCTTAATTAGGAGTAGGAGAGCCTTTCTTAATTTACTTTGCACAATTCTAGCTATGAGCACTTACACTTATTTGACTCATTGCTGTTTAACATTATTCATCACAAAGACACTTGGTATTTGCGGAGATGTGGAAAATAATATGCATGTAGAAATCAAATTTTTATTTCCAATTAAATGTGCTAAATCCTAGTTGCGGTTTTCATATTTACACGTAGTTCACAATTTGGGGCAATAATTGCTTTCGACAAAACTTGAATCACTTTATTCTTTACTGCGCAAATATAAATTACAGTGTTTGGAGTTTAAGTGCGCAAATTTATATTTTAATGCTACATAATACCAACTCTTTCTTTTTCCAGCTTTGGACCAACCGCTTATGAGTGAATTTTCAAGAAATTTCCAACAGGAGAATGCAAATCAGCCAGAGTTTAATGGACCACCTAGTTTAGACTTGACTTCATCCATTCGTCCAAAAATATTTCTATTGGTCAAAAAGATTATTGAAGCAAGCAACACGGAAGCAATTGTTTTTGGTGGACTCAGCTTGCCAAATCAAGTAATTACATCTAAAAATACATTGATTTGTTATTATTCCATTCTGTATTTAATAAAATAATTTAACTTACAAAATTATGCAAACAGTTTTACAAGGGCGGTCAATTAGCTTAAAATTGACATATGGAATTTGTTTGACTTTCAGATCACAATGCAAATCATCATTAATTTTCTGGACTTGAAGAGAGGGGAAATTTGGCTTGAAATGGCACAGGATTTGAAAGCTGAAGATGTGCAGTTGGTTGACTCGGATGAAATTGCCTTGGAAAGACTTCTCAAAATTTCAAGGAATAAAGTGCGAGCAGTTATTGAAACCCAGGAGTACCTTGTGTCACGGGATAAGGAGCATGTGAGTCGCTACAACATGGACTATACTATACTTACGAAAAATTATTTATTTCTTGTTTGACTATTTGTTTTCTACTCAGGATGAATTGAATGAGAGAACATTGTACAACACAATTCAAATGTGTCATTTACAAGAGCACTTGGAGGCCCTGAATCAAGCGGAATACTTTGCCCGAACCTCCAATTATTTCCTCCTGATTGACAAAAGACTTTGGCAAAAAGCATCAATTACAATTGGAATCTCGAAAAGTAAACCTTCGGGACACAAATACTCACTTGCATCGTACGACGGACAACTGTCTTAATATTACGGTATGCTTTCAACCCTACTGCTGACCTTTGACACATCATATTAATAACATATTTATTTTTTTACCCAGACTTGGCCAGGAAGAACCAAAATGATAGAATCCGAACCACACTTTGACGAAGAAGACATCCAGTTTGCTCGGATAGCAATGGCAGCAGCAAATTTAAATCCAAACCCAACGTCCAAAAGCACAGCAACAGACGAAAGTGATGAACTCATCAATGAAGACGACAGTCGAATGCCCATGGTTCCAAATCCAACCAGTTTTGCTCCAAATACAGAATTTGGATCCGCTGGAGGAGGAATTCTCTCAAGTCGCACCCCAAGCCCTTCAAAAAGCCCTTCTCCAGCTCATCGCGGAGGATAGAAAGTGGAAATGGCGTGATGCCGTTGGGGAAACTGCTTGGAAAATGCGGAGCAAATGGCGTGCAAATTGGTACTCCGAGAGTAATTTGGTTCCAGGCTTTAAATAATCGATTTTCATTCGAAATCTAAATATGATAATAATGTGACAATATGAATATGGAATTGTTTTCCATATTTAAATTTAAACGCCAATGCATGGAAATAAATATATCCATAATATACTAACCTCTGATCTATTTTACTTATTCCTTGCCTCTCGCATTATGGAAACTTACCTCATAACATAATTTGGGAGTAGTACTGAAGTCCACCGAATGTTCATTTCACAGGTCGGAATTATGATGGCCTCTTGTGGGTTAAAGTACCGGAAAATTGATGTATTACAGCTCCGAGGTGTTATGAACTCTTGTGGGTTCCTCATTTCAAAAGGAATTACGATACAACACGACATGGGGCCACTTCATGAATGACAATATGTGTGGAAGGGTCCCCTGAGCACCTTGTTCAACATGAATAACACAAATACACAAATGACGTAAGGCTGAAGGGCCCTTGGTCCCCTTGGCTGACAATGAGCAAATCCCTTACATTGGATTTCACCCTGCGTCACCTTTGCATTGCATTTGCCTTGCCTGCTGCGCTACTGCACTGCGCTATGGCTCTGTCAATACAAAGGCGACGGGACATGGAGATTAAGACGATTATTACATCCCAACAATACAATGGGAACAATTGAGTAGAAAAATTCTTGACACCCTTGGTGAATTCTTTAAGGGTCAGCCAGCCCTGTGCGTACAGTCACAGCAGCAGCGGCAGTCTAAAGAACAACCCGCTCCTCTTGACATTTACTCAAATGGGTTGTTATCGTGAACTCCACTTCCATCTCCATCCACAATTGGAACAAAGAGACTAGAGAAATATTTACTTGGATTGTTGGATTTGAGGGTGTTGGTGTTGGTTCGTGGGGTCCGTCCGCGCGGTCGTCGTCGTGCTCTTTGGAATGGAATTTTGTTATTTAAATTTGCAACCGCCGCGCCGCACAGTGAATAGTGCAACTCAAAGGCTTAAGCTAATCCAAATCAATTTTGTCATCTAAATACAGTGAATAGTCCAGCTCAAAGGCTTAAGCTAATCCAAATCAATTTTGTCATCTAAATTCTTAAATGAAAATTATCTCGGATTTGAATCCAAGGCTGGGTTGGACCTGCATTCAATGATCAGTGTAATATGAGGATGGTAAATTGTGTGCGGACCACCGTACTTAAAATTTGAATGTTTTGTAAATTTTTGTAAATGCATTTATAGAATTTTCAGGCCCACCTACCGATCACATTGCGCCACTAGTTTTCTGAGCTGCACTTTGGTATTAATATTTAATAGCATGGGTGGGCGCGGGCCAAATGACAAATGAGTCACATATTATGATTTTGAACGGGTGGCCGTGTTTCCCCTTCAGAACACTGTTCCATCCAAATGTACAACTCCTAATTAGACTGCATTGTCACAAAACGGTGTCCCTAATAAAAGGGTAGGCTTTGTGGATTAATATCGGGTTCCAATAATTAGGAGGCATTTCCAACGCACGTACGAATTAACGAATGTATATCCATCCCCATCTTCATTTCAATGAATTAAGGGCTCACTCTAGGGATATAAAGTACACCGGGTGATTTCTAATCATACTGATAAGAACGGCAAGAGACATCAACAATACGGTATCCATATCTAGTATGCTTATCAAGATACATCTATACTTAAACAGCCAACAATAGTAATTGTTATTAATTAATAGTTAAAATAGGTATAACTCACAAAATCAACTCACCTCAACATAACGTTGAACAACATTATAAATAACTAGATAAAATCTAGAATATTTGTATGACGTCGAATCGTGAGCTCTTGAAATCCTCCCTCCTCATTCGCCGCACTCCTAATTCAATTCCCTAGTGTCCTTATTAAGGGTCCTTATCAAATCAAGTTGAAAAACATCCCCAATCCACCAAATCACCTCACATTCTCAAATGACAAGCGTGACAACTCCCATTACAATCGGATCCGAATAATGAACCAACTGCGCCTTCCTTATGCCATGCATGCCGTGCATTACATGGAGAAAGCCAACCTTTTGTCATAGACTCCACCCTTCAAGATTGGCTTTTCCCCACATCGGGTGTAATTAATAATTCAACGAGGTGTTGAGAACCAATTTCATTTTCTTTTTCCAGTGGATGTGTATGTACAGTAGTAGTCGTCCCCTGATTTTCGGGGGGAACGGGAAAACGAAGGAAGGGGAAGGAAATGAAAATTACATAGGTACTCGACAAATCATATTAAATTGGATACCTGATCCGATCCCCACTTCTCCCAAGCCTTGGACTCGTTTCCAAGTATTAAACAACATGGGCGAGGAATATTACGTACGTGGGTTGAAGCCTCATAGTCTCTCTTTTAGTACTTTACAACTTATGCCCGGGAATCGGCTATGTGTTAGCGTTGGGGGAAAGCAAAGCAGGCAGCTGTCTCCTTCATCTCTCCCATTGAAATTTGATGCTTCTTTTTCGCACTCCTCGCATCGGCCTCGGCCTTAGCTTCAGCAGACACCCAGAAACTCGTCAAATCCAAGTCCCCCTTCACACCCTCGGAAATCCAACGGATTACAACACGGATTTTGTTCCTAAAATCATTACGTTATTACGTTGGGGCGGACCACGGACGGGGACCTGTTGTCATGTCATGTGGGACTGGGATCATACATAGATCTCGATTTTATCACAGTGATGTACGGAATAATGACTTTATCATATTTGACTGGATATGTAGTATGTAATTTACAAGCTTATGTGCTGAGCGTACTCTAGAAACCTTCAAAATTTAACTATGCTGAATTGCAGTTTCCTCAGTGTAGTGAACAAACGCCTGTTAAAAATGTTGAGGTATGCACATTTAAGTCTATATTTGTTTTGCTCAATTGTCCTTGACTAAAATTTGTGTCTACATTTACAGTATTACTGTGCTTTTCAACTGCTGTGAAAGTTCGGTGTAATCAAAAATTTTACAATTTTGATTCCGATAAGAATTTTATTTTAAATTAAATTTATTGGCTCTGTTAAATCAGCTGAACAGGTTGTGGCTGACAAGTCTTAACAAAATTATGATGCCGCATACCATGATCGATGACTTTCATGAGGAATCGTATTACTAGTAAAATTCTCCTTCTCAAGTGTCCGTACTGCTTCCCCGTTCTTCAGAACTGAACTAATCTCGGATACTTGGAAAATGCAAAGAAACTTGAGAGAAACAGCAAGATCCACATGAAGGCTCCGGAGATTTGGATTAAATTTTAGCTTACCACACTACAACTACAACGCTCTAAAGTGCTTTCCTGAATCCTGTACATTTTAATGTTTACATAGCGGACTCCGCTGAACAAAATGTTTTCTAAAAATTTGCAAACAGTCATTTCCATTTCCTCCAGTTTAGGAAATCCTGGATTACACTGTACAGTCCTCTGGAGTGTTATAATTTTATAATGAGTTTGGAGGGCATCCGACACCGTCGTGTGTACAATGCTTATTAAAATTAAAGGGTAGGAAGGGATAAGTGTACGTACTTATGTAGGGAAGGGCGGATGAGTGGGTTTTGTGAGCTTCCCTTTTGCCCCGCGTTACAAAAGAGGTGCTTGACTGAAGAAATCTGAGCCGGAGAAATGGATTGGAGAGTTTCCCGTCTTTTCCAGGACTTCGTCATTTCAAGCCCAACCCTCATCCCTCCGCCCACAAAATCCGAATCTTCCCATTTTATGAGCTCACAAATCTGGAGCACCTCCCTAATACAAATCCTAAATGCCCGTCAACAAGTGGTCCTCACTCTTCATTTTACAATCAGCTCTGTGCTGAACTGCATCGTCTGGAAATTCAATTCCCAATTAAGTAATTAATTTCAAGTGTACAAGTTGGGTTTTTTGGCTGCCCCGGTGCGGTGCGGTGCAGTGATAAGTTTTGACGTGGAAATGGATACCTCTCCGGATAATTCGGGAGAAAGTACAAATTCTGGACTTCAAATTGCCCGGAATATTCGTATTCCCTCACCAAATCCCAGACCCCATTTACCACCGTATCACAGTTTTTCTGCGTATGAAAACCCTGTTCTTGGGTACAATTCCAGCATTAATTCCCAAATAAATAACATCCCTGGTTTGAAGTTTGAAAACTCTGCCGCGTACAAAAGCAATCGCATGGAATCTTGTGAAATGCGGGAAAACAATGAAAATCACGTTAAGGAATTCATCGTGGAGACCAAGACGGTCGGTGGTGGGCCAGGAAATAAATACACTATTAAACATGTTAAGCCAGTTCAAGTTTTCTGCCCATATTCTCGTTTTCTCAACAGGCGTTTTGGATACTTTTTTAAAATTCAAATTCTGAAAAACGGCAAGTCTACATGAACATTAAAAAAAAAATTGTATTCTATCCTTCCCATTCACATCCTTATCTGCTTGATAACAGCTGTACGGGCAAAATTAACACCGCCGCTGTTAACCGCACTAGTATTTGTGAAAGGGAAACTAAGCGCAATCTATTGTTGCTATGATTTATTTGAGTTCAAAAGAAAACCAAACTCTTATAAAAGCCAAGTTTAAGCTTGAGCTTCCCATAAACAATCTTTTAAACACTGATATTACTGCTCCCATTTAATCCTGAAGAGCTGAACTCGGTTGTTCTCCCGTCCTTGTCATGCTTGTAAAAAACAAAATGAATGAATGTTATTAAAAGGAGCATCAATATCTGTGAGTTTTGCCGTGCGTGGGACAATAGCGGATTCCACGCCCTTTTTAATGTCAAAGGTTAACTTTCTGAACCGCGTAAATTAGTCAGAGGATAACGAACTCCAACTTGGAGCATTAATTGTAATTGTGCCAGACACATAACATACATGACTGTCTGGTCTTGCTAAAGTTTCAAAAAATTAAAGCACAGGGAAGAGGGAAGTGTTTTTTTGTTCTTATCTCTTGCGCGGCGGTGCGGTACTCGCTGGATGCAAAACGTGACAAAATCGACATGAGATATCACAGCCAAAAAAATCAACCCACATGTGTTTTATTTTGATCACTTCGAGAATTCCCACACAGATAATTTAATATTATGAACAATTACTAACAGGTCATTTGCATATGCGAAGCACTTGTCAATTCCAAAAGAATCCATCAATTAGAGCAATTCCTGGCATCACTTCCCCGAGACACCCAGAGTAGCTCGGAGGCTATAGTCCGAGCTAAAATATACGTGCTATTCCACAGAGATGCATTCGGGGATATGTACAAATTAATCCAATCCTACGAATTCTCCCCACGGTACGTACGACTTAAAGCATTTTCCTACGTAAATCCTTGTTTCGATCATTAATGAATTGAAATTTAATATTAACGATGTAATAAGTTATCATGAAGAACTGCAAAAGTTATGGTACTTGGCCCATTACAAAGAGCAAGAGAAAATCCGTGGACGACCTTTAGGAGCAGTTGACAAATACCGTCTTCGAAAAAAGTATCCACTTCCAAAAAGTATTTGGGATGGAGAAGAAACTGTGTATTGTTTTAAGGCAAAATCCAGAGCAGCCCTCAAATCCTTTTATGAAAAAAATCGCTATCCAACTCAAGATGAGAAGAAATTTTTGGCGAAGGAAATCAAATTGAATGTCACACAAGTCAGCAATTGGTTCAAAAACAAACGGCAGCGTGATCGTCCACACAGCAGGTAAATTCTTTTTTTTTCCGGTCATTAAACTTTACACGGGCCGTCGGTCTTGCCTTATGTTACATTTGTAATTTTGCACGGGGTCAGAAGGTCACATGCATAACCAAACTAGTAAACCACTGTATGTATATGTACAAAGATATTATTAAACTTAAATCAGCATGGCATGAATGCTGCGTCGGCTGCGTGCCATTTCTCAGTGCAGTGCGATTTATAACGGTGCACTTCCAATCTTTTTAAGGCAGATTTCAGTATATGTTTTCTCATTGCGTCTTCTTTGGACCACCATAAGAAAAGGCACGTAATTACACGGGCCGTCGGTCTTGCCTTATGTTACATTTGTAATTTTGCACGGGGTCAGAAGGTCACATGCATAACCAAACTAGTAAACCACTGTGTATGTATATGTACAAAGATATTATTAAACTTAAATCAGCATGGCATGAAGGCTGCGTGCCATTTCTCAGTGCAGTGCAATTTATAACGGTGCACTTCCAATATTTTTAAGGCAGATCTCAGTATATGTTTTCTCATTGCGTCTTTTTTGGACCACCATAAGAAAAGGCACGTAATATGCACTTTGCAACCAACTGGGATAATTAAAAATGCATAAAAGTAGTTATTTCGCTACTCTTTATTCCTTCCATGTTTGACCCCTTGGCCTTTTCGGGTCTCAACTCAAATGCACTCAAAGGGCTCCTTATATGCGGAACACTTGTAAGAAATATGTTGAGACCCAAAATCCCCAATGCGGTACTCTATGTTGTTGATGTCACGTTTGGTGTGATGTATGTGAGTGACCACATTTCCACCGAATAGCAAATGGAGACTTTGAGGAACACAGCGACGACGACGACGGTCCGTCTGACTCAGTATTGGTATTGCTCTTTTTTAAGGGCCCGGCCAGTAAAGGGCTACGAAGGATTTGGGTGCAGGGACTGACTTAAGAAGGGCCCGACTCCTTGCCCACATCCAAAGGGTCACAGATCCACATCTGTGGTCCATATTTGGGGACACTGAACGATCCGAGAATGATTAATGGGTCCTCACATCCCTTCAATTTTTCTTTTCGTTCCTTGATTAACTATTAAGGTTTGCCGCTCACCGCACCGCACGACGCACTATGTACCGCCTCAGTCTGTACACCATTTACATTTACTACAGACATTCCTGGAATTGGTCTCAAACTCAAAATATGGTTTCTTCCCAGAAACAAAGGATCAGCCGCAGTGGAGGCTGGCATGGAGCTGGCAAACTGTTTTACACGTGTTAACGATAATTTTTAAATACTACAAAATCTGGCACCAAAATATTGCCCTTCCCGTCGTAGTATTTCATTGGGTTACCAATTCAATTAACACATAACCCAAAGTTAACTTCGTATGAATTCATATAAACAAAATTTGGCCTATCTCAGATTGCGAAATTGGTAGGACGACTTTTTTTGCCGTTTTTTGTGTTTTCACTTGTTTTCCTTTTTAGAAAATTTTGCAATACAGAATTCACAATTCAAGCTTGCAGATTTGATGGCGGTGCGGTGGCAGGAGGTCATGGGCGTAGTGTGTGTAAGAGTAGCGTATTTGTAAAATATAAAATAACACTACAACCAAATTTGTGCATTGCTGCAAGGTTTACCATGTGGACTAGAAATGAAATGTTTTGAAGACGCACACACAGCACACGTGTTTTGACGGAAATCGTAACTGTCCGTGTAGTTTAGTCAGGTTTGCAAGCTTGCACGGAAGAATTAAAGAACAAAAATGTAGGCTTAAAAATCTGCCCTCTGCTGGATCACACATTATGAGATGCACTTTAATCTAATTCTAAGAACGAAATAACACTGGAGTTTGAGCCGACTGATTCATCACAATTTTTATGAACCAAATATAAACACGCTAGGTTTAATTTTTTTTTAAATTTCCTTGAACTCAGCAACAGCATTACTAAAATAAATAAATTAGCTTTGTACTATATAGTGTGCCACCAGCTGAGTTTCTGGACAAGTAGCACTTTGCTAATTTTGCAAGTATTGGTTGTAATATTTCAGAGAACCGTGTGAAATCGGTGGGATGGGACTTCTCGGACATTCCCCAGGCTCTGGCCATGGACCCACGGATCACAGCCGCCCATCAGCCCCTGACACCAAAGGAACTATAATTTATGGAAATGGGAGTTCAGTCATGAAATACGTGGATGAAATTGGAGGAACAAGTGGGTCGGGGTTGGTTCTGGCTCATTTACGTCAACCCATCTCAATGTCCAAGGGTGGTGACCACGACGGACCCGGTTTCACAGACGGTGGACTCACTTCTTTAACGACTGCAATCCGCTCCACCTCCGGTCCTCACCACCAGGTCAACATCATTGAGAATTCAGGGAATGGTCACTACGGAGGAAATATTAGTGTGATTCAACAGCTTCAGGCAACTGGGCACTTTTATCAGCATCCAACAAATTATGAGAGCATCCAGCATTGTAATCCGTTGAATGCTGCATTGTCCTATTAGACAGCGAAGGCAGGACATGTTATTTAGTTGATTTATTCAAACACCATTCCGTATTTAATAAAATACCCTGTTTAATGTCAGTTAAGGTAGTTCAGAGGTTTGTCAAGTGCAAGTAGTTACGAAAGTAGAAATCTGAAACGCGCATAAGCTATTTTTTCTGATCACAAATTTGTAGTAGTGTGGCTGTAATTAGTTGGATTAGTAATTTAATTAAACATTTGAAGTAATGGTGTAGAAATAAATAATGATTCTAGTTACAGAATGAAAATGAAGCACCCGGCTTGAATGTTGGTTGGCTAAAAATTTATTTGAGCATTTATTAGCATTTCATTACACTAAATATTTCTTAACAATTTTTTTTAAAATATCCAATTATTTATCCTAGTAACGATTGAGTTTCCTCATCTTCATTTCTTTGGTGTTGCTCCTCCACTTTCCGAAGTTCTTTGAAACTTACGACGAACATTATCTGAAGAACGAGTTTTGAATTGAAAACGGTGGATTTTAAAATAACCAATTCTCAAAAAATTCCTGTTTACCGTATTTAAAGCCATTAAAATTAGAGGAACCCCCAGGTAAAGATATGGAGTCCGCACAGTCGCACCTGTAGCAAATAGTACATTCTTAACAAATAATACAAAGCGTTAAATATATGAATTGCAAGACAAGACGGTGACTCACTTGCCCACATCGGTCCAAAAATTAATCCGACAAACGATGTCACTCTTCCCAATCCCTGACCAAGGCCTGTCAAACAAACATTCAAATTCATTGATGAATATTGTACACATCCACTCTTCAACACAGAAATCATTGAAGTTCTCACCTTGAGTCTCACTGCTCAACAATTTGGAGTAAACACCTAACATTTAATTACTATTAAGTAATTCATTTGAAACATAATTGCATACAATTAATAATATCCAACCTGTATTCGCTGCACTCGCTAATGGGTAGCCTATGAACGTTACTAAAACACCTATAAAATAGTACAAGAGGTGAAGGCGGTTCCCTACAAATAAATTGTGGTTCGTTCATTACAATTATATTCTTTAAAGTTAAGAATTTCACATAAATCGTTAATACTATACTAACCACGTTCAAAATACGGAATGATGACCATTAGAAAGGCTTGTGCAAGGAACATGAGGGTCCAGCCCACAGCCAGAAGTGATGTGTCCCGTACCCGTTTGCTCAGGTAGGCCACCCCAAAAAACACTATTAGGGCGGCCACACCGCCCGCCATGTAAACCAAACTGTTCTCGAATTCACCATACCCGAAGGAATTCTGCATTATCACAGGGATCACCGTCTGTACAAAAAAATCAATAAAATTCTATTTGTACGCAATGTGTTTAGGATATGTCATATTACTTCAATTCTATTGTTTACCTCAATTCCAATTTGACAGAA
>JAAXYW010001539.1:0-20836 GCA_036851895.1 Orthonychiurus folsomi | reverse complement strand
ACACAGACGCAACCTTTAAAAATTAAACAGTGTTTATGTTTGTTTTAGCGGTGAAGTTTGGTTGCTTTGCAATTAGTCTAGTGTTTAAACTGTTCCGAGTCAATAAAACTAAGGTTGCCAATCCTTTTGAAGCAAAGAAAGAAATTGGAAAAGATTGGACAAGTGGAGCAATGTCAATGGGAGTTCTAAAAATTATTAGGAAAGAATTCGGTTGTGTCATTTGGGTTGGGATAGAAGAGGGATAAGAATATTGAATTTATTTTGCTGATTGCTAATGTATGATGTGTTGTGGTTAGGTTAAGTGAAAGTTAGGCTGACTAATATCTTAGAACTTAGAAGCCAATAAATAAATTTAAAAGATTTTTATTATTGTTTGCAGGGAGCGAGAGACGGAGCGGTGATTTAGAATTCTCATCCCCTCAATCAGAGTCCCGGGAGTCAAAAATGAGACGGAGTTCAACAGCTAGTCGTGGGGCGGAAGAGGTGGATAATGCTGACGACACACCTAAAAAGAAAATTCGGCGAGTTGAGAGAATGCTAATTCCGGTTCTGGAGAAATTAAACACAGGGAATATTCTGGACAACAACACTTACCACAGATTCCTTAAAACTATGGATATTGTCTTGGATAACATGGAATACATAGAACGGAATGAAGTCGACTTGGATGAAGATGGGAATGTACCGTCCGAACTTCTTATTCCCAAACACCAGTTAAATGAATTATGCTCGGAAGCTGCCAAATTAAAAGCGCTTGGTGCGATGGAAGCTATTCCGGCAGACAAGATAGTCAGACTCCTAACTCTGCTGGAGAAGAATATTCGGGATGGATCTAGGGTCACCCCTTTGGCTGATCCGGACGATAACGAGGACGAAAGCCGACTTTGGCTGGAGTTGACCATGGAGAGTATTACCAGAGGAGTCCTGGCGTCTTTAACAGCTCTTCATATCCTTACAAGTCAAAATATGCCTAAGAGAGCATATTTGGAGGACCTCATTGACAGAATTGTTCTGTTCACAAAGTTTCAATTACAAAATACAATTTATCCCACATTTGATCCTGTTTACCGCGTAGATCCCAGAGGCAAAGGTATGTGGTCTCTTTCTGGAATTGCTTTCATTTAAAATATTATTGTTAAAGTTATTAAAATGTTTTTTGTAGATGGTTTTGCATCTGGTAAACGGAAACGATCCAACGCACGAGGCGTGCGGGAGAAGAGCATGGTTTCCTTTTACAACAAGATTCACGAAGTCGTCGGCTTGTTATCTGAATTACTTAATGTACAAATCCTCACCGACACCACTGTCCTTCATTTATCCACACTGGGGGTTGCACCTTTCTTCGTGGAGAATGTGTCCGAGTTACAGCTCTCTGCCCTTAAGCTCGTGACCTGTGTAAGCTTGCCTACTTTACAAGAATATCAAAATACACGATGACCAGATTTGCGTGGTAGTGGTAGTGTTCAAAATTACATTTAATTTATAATTTAGGTCTTTACTCAGTATGAAAAACATCGAAGACTTCTACTGGACGATATACTGGCGTCAATTGCTAGGCTTCCAAGCAGCAAGCGCAGTTTGCGGACATTCAGACTTTCCTCAGGCGGTGGTTCAGAAGAATATATTCAAATGCTCACAGCGTTGGTGCTTCAATTGATTCAATGTGTAACGTTCTTGCCGGACAAATTGGGATCTAAGGGAAAACGGATAAATTCCGAAATTGAAACGGACTTTGGGAAAGAAAAACCAAGCAATTCGGATCGTGATATGATGATTGCAAACAAATTTGATACTGCAATGCGAACGGCAGGGAATTTCCTTACCGTCTTTCTGAGCAAGTGTGGGAGCAAGTCCGAAGACTGTGATTACAGAGTTCTCTTTGAGAACTTTGTCCAAGATTTGCTTTCAACAGTAAATAAGCCTCAGTGGCCCGCAGCTGAACTCCTGCTTTCTCTGTTAGGAACTTTGCTGGTTAAGAATTTAGGCAACAAGTCACTGGAAGTCACCATGAGAGTAGCTTCTCTTGAATACCTTGGGGTGGCTGCTTCCCGCTTGAGAAAGGATGCAGTTTCAGCTCAAGTCAAAATGAATACGATAGATCGGATTATTGCTGACATCAAAAGTGAAGATGAGCAAATTGGAGATGAGGATCCAGCCAAAGAGGCAGAACCTGGCACAATTGAGTATGAAGAAGGAAAAACAGAATTTCTTCAGCGTCTTCTCTTGGACTATTTGGCTGTGCATGGCCAGTCTGATCCGGCCCTCATGCATGCTAGGCATTTCTTCATATCAGCTTGGTGGAAAAGTGCTCCAAACGATATCACCAAGAGTATCAGAGGGAATATTAGTACTCCGAATTCTAAGCAGAGTCGAAACAAAAAGCGAAAGAAGAAAAAGAGTAAGTTAATCCAGTATAATTAGTTAACAATAATAATAAGTTGAAATTTAAACAAATAATGAAGTGCTACTTACCGCACACCTTTCTCTTCTCCAATTAATTACAGGTGAGAGCTCTGAAGAAGAATCCGTCTCTGAGGACTCTGAACAAGATGAAGCCACTGGAAATGAGAAGGAAATCGAAATTAATTCCAAAGTCCTTACTATGACTGAGCAAAGGAAGTCCTTCCTGCTTACAAAAATCCGACCCTTTTCAGACCCCATTGCATCTAGAAAAACAGAAGTGGTTCAAACCTTTGTTGACTATCAAAGTGCAGTTCTCATCACGAGATACCTGGCTTCAAAGCGACCATTTTCCGCAAGCTTTGACTTTTTTCTCACTAGGGTAAGAGGCAATTAATATTAGCTAAAAACTAATGGAATTAACAGTAAAGTGATCACCAGTCAAAGGCATAAATGATATTATTTTCCGCTTAATTGTGATATTTAAGTTATGGTCTTTATATTTTTCAGATTCTGAGTGTTTCGACGGAACAAACTGTCGCAATTCGAACAAAAGCTCTAAAATGCCTTACGATGGTTGTGGAAGCAGATCCAAGCGTGCTGGCGCGCCAGGATATGCAAATGTGGGTACAGAACTCATTTCTTGACCAATCGACAGCTGTCCGAGAAGCAGCTGTAGATTTGGTCGGCAAATATGTACTATCTTGCCATGATCTCATTGACCAATACTACGAGATGCTATCCCTAAGAATTTTGGTAAGTGCCGTTCAAACTAAGGAGGATGTAAGCATTTACCAAGTACTAAACAGTTAAAAATGGTTTTGTAATTTCAGGATACCGGAGTGAGCGTTCGAAAACGGGTAATCAAAATCTTGCGTGACATTTGCGTCGAATGCCCTGAATTTCCCAAGATCCCTGAGATTTGTGTGAAGATGATCCGTCGTGTGAACGACGAGGATGGAATACGAAAATTAGTCATGGAAGTCTTCCAGAATATGTGGTTTACACCAGTTAGAGAAGATCCATTAGACAAAACCGCACTGCTTCGGAAAGTTTCTCACATTACTGATGTGGTGGCCTCCTGCGAAAAGGTTGGATTGGACTTCTTTGAGCAGCTCCTTCTCAGTGTAAGTACTTTTGGAATGACAAACTTCATAATCTCTATGACTTTTAAGCTCATATTGTGCTTCTTGCAGCTATTCAAACCAAAGGACGAGCGTGAGGATGTGAGGGAGAAGCCAGTAAATTTGGAACCACCAAAGGCTGTAGTTACTGCTTCGCAACAAATTGTTAATTGCTTGGTGGAGCACGTCCTTCGTATAGAAGAGAGTAGTGCCGAGGGTCCACAGCAACAACCCAGTTTGGCATCTCAACGATTTGTAGCCTGTGTCGCGACATTGTTTCTATTCGCTAAAATCCGCCCTCAGCTTCTAATCAGTCATGCCAACACTTTAGAAAGTTATCTCAGTATGAAATGCCAGGTAAGCAACAAGTTTACTTAGCTATTGCGAGGAAACATTAAGCTTACACACGGTGTATATTTTAATTTTCTCCCTCTTCTAATAGAATATGGCCGAGGTGGCAGCAATTGCGAATATTGCTAACATTCTTGAGTTGGTTGTGTCCTTACTAGTCAATCCCGCTGAGTCCTTTTTGGCTCTCCTGGAGGAGGATTGCGTTAAGCTTGTGTTCAAGAATGAGAAAAGCGTCATTGACTCTTGCCTTGCATGTCTTGGTGCCGTAGTGAATAAAATCACTGGAAACTACAAACTAGTCCGTGATGTCTTTCGAAGATTTCAATGTACGTGACAGTTACTTATCGAAAGCTAAATCTGGAATATGATCCATGTTCACTCTATTTTAAAAATTGTTTTGAATTTTCAGCTATTTTAATGACTCAAGCCAGAATGCTGCGTGAGAACCCAATGGATCCACGACTGAATGACAATCGTCTACTTCTTAGGCGACCAGTTTACACAATCGGTCTATTTCTAAGATATTTTGACTTTACACGGCCTGAGGTGTACGGAGAATTCCCGGTAAGCTTGTTTCCAGGCTTAACCCTATAATTCAACTTGCAAAACAAGCAAACCTGATGCTTCCCGAATTGGAGATGTAATTATTGAATTTGAATAATTTAATCATTGTAGGCCAATATTGTGGAGAACGTATTCCACGAACTGCTGTATCTTCTTGAAACACCTGGTTCAGATTTACAATACTTCGCTCTTCAAGCCATTGGAAATTTGTGTATCCGACACTACGACTTTATGCTTGGCAACGACCTAAAGAAGATCTATCAACAGTTGCTGACCGAATCTGCTGAAATCAAACTGAAGGTACAAGCTTTGCGTAATATTCAGCTGTATCTTGTTGAGGAGGAGTTGGGAATGATCAAACAAGATCAGGAGTGGAAGAAGAACGCAAAACTAGAGAACATCAAAGAGTTGGGGGAAGTGACGTCTGGAATGGCTTCAACAATAGTTCAAATCTATCCTTAAACAAATTCTGGAAGCCTTTCTACACTCCGAGCTTGGTGTGCGCCTGGCAGCAGTTCGAGTCGTTCAACTCGTTCTGCAGCAAGGATTGGTACACCCAATTCAGGTAAACAATTACGCAAGTTAAATTGAGGGTTGAAATTTAAACTTTTTTGAAACTATTTTCTAAAGACAAACATTACTTTCTATGACAGATTGTCCCATATTTGATTTGCATGAGTACTGACGAAGAACAAGGCGTTGGAGCCACGGCAGATAAGCAGTTGCAGGAAATGGAGAAGAAACACCCGCAATTTCTTCAGAGTCAAGTTCTGAATGGAATTCGCCTCTCCTTGCAGCTGCAAAGAATCCTGCAAGGCTACAAGGGCAATGTCCTTCCTGGTGGCCTACAACATCCTGGAAGTCAGAATCAAAGTCAGTCTTCTGTATGACTCCCACTTGGACGTGGATCCTGATCTTCCAATTGTTCGCGGTTATCGAATACGGCCAAAGGAAGCTCCATCAGCCCTCAATGGCTTTCTCTACTCCTTGCTGCGCTCTGCTAAGCATCAACGAAGAGCTATTGCTCTATCGCTGCTCAAACAGTTTGACGAACAGAAGGTAAGTTATAATTATGTCTATCAATATGTGGGTACAAACCGTAGCAGGGTTATTATGGTTCTATTAGGTTAGCGGTTATTGGCTCGGAATCTCGATTTAGAAAACTGTAAACTTAGATTACTAATTCTTTAAACCAATACTAATGTTCAATTTATAGAAGAATCGCCTCGCCGACTTACTCTACTACGCCGATAACCTGGCGTATTTCCCGTACCAAGTCGTGGACGAACCGCTCTTCCTCATACACCATGTGGACAGATATATCTCTGCCACGGGTTCGAACCTGCTTCAATCATTCAAAGAGGTGTGAACCTTCATGTGAAATAGTTTAGCATTGAATTCAGTATTGTGATATAANTATCTCTGCCACGGGTTCGAACCTGCTTCAATCATTCAAAGAGGTGTGAACCTTCATGTGAAATAGTTTAGCATTGAATTCAGTATTGTGATATAATATAATAAATACCGTTTTGTTTTACTAGTCACTTGAGCCTTTACCTTGTTCTAAGCCGCAACTGGTTCAACCTCAACCAGAAGTAGAACCAATGGATTATTGTCAAGTGGAGTACAACCCTGATGACCCACTTGGCTTACATTCTCCAACTAAGATGGTGATCCTGGCCCCAGTGCCAGCTCCTCTCATGAAAATTCCAGACATTCTTGAGGACGATGAGGATGAACATATTGAGTCTCTTTTTAAGCGGATTCCAGAAAACACGAGAACATTGGAAGAATTTACTATCAGATCTCAGGGCTGTTTGCTTCTTCTGATGCTGAAGCAGCACTTGAAGGATACTTACGCCATCACGGACACGTTAGCTTTCAGCATAAATATTGCTTTCAACTTTTGTATGATAATTATTTGGATGCTTCTGTGGTTTAGTCGTATTAGCGGGTATTGTCCTTTTGATGCAACTAAAGTATACGAAAGACCTGTTACTAGAAGGAAAATTCGTGCATTTGATCCGAGATGTACAATAGCACATCTGAAAGCTCCACCTTCTGGAGAGACTCTGGAGAATCGACGTGCACTTGTAGAACAATATCTTAATGTGAGCTTGAGTATATAATAATTAAAATGATTACTTTTTCTTTTCTAAGCGTTTGCTAATGCCTTTGTCTTGTTTCGTGTAGATCAAACAGCTTTTGCTACGCATTGGCTCTGAGGATGGGGAAGAAGATGATGAATCCAAACCGGTGAAGATGACAATAGACGAATACTTTTTGACATATCCTAAAGCCCGAATAAATCTGTCACCCCAGCAACGGCATGGGCGTGGATTTGGCCCAGACACCTCACTCACACCTCCTACTCCAGCCCACAACCCTCGACGTGGTGGACATGCTGGTTCTCATGCTTCATCTCATTATGTTGTGATTTCTCAACCAGTTTCTCCAACGCCTGGGACACCAGTAGCAAAGGTGATGCATTTTACGGTTAATGTTAATGTTAGTGATAACCACAGTTATCAATTTTACCATTGTCATGTGTGACGCAGGTTGAACCGATTGTACGCGTCCCGAAGCTTAAACTTGTTCCCTTGAAGTTTCCTGAGAGCGATCGTAAATCTCACAAAATTAAAGATCACCATCATCACAATAAACATAAAAAGTCCAAGCACAAGAAGAAGAAGAGGCACACTACCAGTGATGACGATGACAGTGATAATCCTGACTCAGACTCAGACTTTCGTCTATGAGATTTACCCTAAGGATCTGGATAATTGTAGTACCTTGGTTACCTGTTATTAATTACTGTTTCTGGCCCATTGGTTATTTGCAAGTGTAGTATTAATTTTCCCTTACTGTTGAAAATGCTTAATGTGTTAATTAACAGACACAACCTATCGTTCACATCCAAAAATTTCAGTGTAGTTGCCAAAGGAAATAACATATAAGTTCCATTTTCCCTTCATTTCATAGTAGTGAAAGCACCTCACTTTTTTTGTAAGTAGAAATGCTCGTAATTATCTCGTCTTATACGAGAAATACATAGATTCTTTCAAGTTAGGATCATATTTATCTAGGTACGTGTACTTCCGAGTCCGAGTGATTAAGTGATACCTATATCAACGGCTGTTAGCGCTGGCGCAGCACATTTTTCAAATAGTATTTAATTCAATTCTGGTGTCTTTATGACATTTATGCATTTACAACTAGGGATCCCACTTACAAATTGTTTTTGCAGAAAAAATATATCACGAACTTTCAGTTCAATTTTTGAATACTTTAGCAAACTTGGAAATCTTTATTTTATAACATGAAACAATCCTGACAGTTAACTAAGAATTAGAAATATATTTTCAAATTTTCGAACTCAATTTACTAAACAATACTTGATTGTAACCTTGATTTGGTGCTATGATTAGTTGTAAATTTGACGGTATCATTGCCTGAATATTTTGGAAAGAGCGAAAGTTGAACCATTCTGATTTGGGGCTTAAGTAGAGGCTCTTATCTCGGAACTCATTGTAAAACTTGGAGTAATAGCAGTTTCCTCTGCATTCCCGATGGGGGCTCAAGCATGGATTGATTCTTCATCTAGTCAGTTCTCCTTTAAATTTGTTGAGGACTCATCTCATGATTTCTCAGTTCAAGACGACCGGCGACCGGAATGTTAGAAGAGTCACACTACAACGACAACAAGCCCACTGGAATAAGGTAAGCTCTACAACCACTACATTAATATTTCAAATTTGCAACACGACCCGGCTCCAAAAATTGATACATTAACAGATTTAATCTTCAGAAAGTATTAAACTCCTTCTGGTTTACTTGACCAATGAAACAAAAGGACC
This sequence comes from Orthonychiurus folsomi, assembly GCA_036851895.1. Classification (NCBI taxonomy): domain Eukaryota; kingdom Metazoa; phylum Arthropoda; class Collembola; order Poduromorpha; family Onychiuridae; genus Orthonychiurus; species Orthonychiurus folsomi. The sequence continues at coordinate 12,540 of JAAXYW010001539.1, read as the reverse complement.
GAGAATTAATTGCACAGGCGGAGTAGTTGGTGCATTTATTATAAATGCAGAAGGCAAATACCAGAATTCCATGTTTTCCCGTTACAGCGTTTCCCCCATTCAAGTAGGAGGGAGGTTAGGCATCGATTAAATATTTAAAGTCTTTTATTCCTTTTCCGGGAGCCCACTCTAAAACTGCTGGCAGTCGAATTCCAGCGTTTACTTTGTGACGTGACCAATGTTATTTTGGGGTATTCCAAGGAATAGTTTCTCGTAGTTACTATTGTAGGAAGGGAGTGTAATTTGCTGGTTCAAGGTTAGGTTTTGAGTATAATACAATACAAATAGAAGCGAAGCGGAAGCGGGTACGGTTAAGTAATGGCGAAGGAGAAAAACCAGGGTGGTAAATTTTTTCCGGATGAGATTGAGTATGATGAACTGGACTCATCTGATAATATCCTTTTGAAAGAGAAAGCGATTCCATCTCCACCGGGTGTTGGTTCGGACAGTCATAAAACTTCAGGCTTCGGCTCACGCCGTCCCAGTGAAGAAAGTGAGGATAGTGATTTGGAAGTCATCAATAAATTTCTGAAAGAGAAAAATGATCTGAATGCTGTCGTCCGTTGGGTTGGACCCCCTAAAACCTCTGGATTTAGTCCTCGGCGACCCAGTGAAGACAGTGCTCGGCTCAGTTCCCCTGTCATCCAAAGCAACCATGGCCAATTTAACCAAATCAATCAAAATGTGTACTATCTGAATCAGTTTCTTAGCCAACTGGGTTCCCTCCAGTCGGAGAGACCAGGTAATAAAACTCCTTAACTTTTCTTAATAAACAGTTTAAAGTATTCATGAGAATTTCCTACTGGTGAAGGACACGCACATATGACGAATATTCTATAGTTTTGGAAAAGGTAAAAAGAATCAATAATACTCAATAAACTCCAGTCAGCCAAATTCCATGTCTGATGACAGAAATTATGCATACTTTACTTGCAAGTAACGATGACGGAAATAGAACCGTTCGTGGTTTTATTGGATGTGTTGACTATGCATGCTAATTCAAACTCAGCAACACAAAATTACAGGCAGATGAGTAAATTTTTAGTTTCCAATTCACATGGAGTTTCTATATGTTGTAGTCGCACACATAGGTTTTAAAATACAATTAGAATGTTTTGTATGGATAGAATTATGCAAATGACATTGAATAATTTGCGAAAATCGCTTAAGCGTTTCAAGGGCTATCTGATCCCGGTATAGTGGATGATAAACAAAACCATTTTCAATATTCTTTGAAAATTGAATGATGGTGCTTCTTGCTCCTACGTAGAGCTCCGAATCCTGGTGTTTGTATTTTTGACTTGCTTTAGCTCAGAGTAATTGGTTGAGACATCTTAGATATATAAAGACACAATGTCTTCTGATATAAATGAGTTGTAAGCAATAATAATAATAAAAACTCCTGGTGTTAGATTTACGAGCGTTTGAGGGACTTACACTTAACAAACCGACCTATGAATCCCTAGAAAACGAAACTCGGTCTTCCGTGCAGACGCCAATTAGCAATGAACAGAACTGGGATCTTCCAAAAATTGCGGCTTCCCCAACTGTAAGTTAAGTTTAAATCTTTACCTCTCAACAAACTATACTCGTTTGGCAAAAATTGTATATCTTTAGAGTTTGTTTTGAGACCACATTTAACGGTCAATAATAGTGCTTTTAGTTTAGTGTTAGTAGTTCAGTCAGGATGCATGCACTTGCATTGAGTACCGTAAATGACTGAGTACTAACCCGGGTTACTATTTAAATTTGCCTCTGTGAGACTGGGTTACTATTTGAGACTGGGTTACTATTCGAGCAGGGTTACTATTAAATGATTTTGATATTCGGGATTCGTGAAGAAGAAATGTATTTATCAGAGACGTTATAATTCTTTCGTTCGAAGGTTTATTATCGAGAATTAAGGTCAAATCATAAAGATTATCAGTAATTTAGTTATTGATATCGGTAAACTAATCGGTAAGATCAGAATCATTGAATTTGGTTAAAGCCATCATTTTTAAAACTGGGTTACTATTTGAGGATGGGTTACTATACGGGCAGGGTTACTATTTCCTGGATTTCAGTTGAAACAGGGTTACTATTTGAGCATGGGTTACTATACGGACTGGGTTTCTACTCGGTTATTTACGGTAACATATTAAACTACTTTTGCATGCATACTGCTCTGGGTTGAATTTTCCTGGAGCAGGTTTGCATTTAGCTGAAGGCTCCCTTACTGACATTTTTACTAATATTGGTGAATAAATTCAGTTTGTATATATAACATATTACTATATGCATAAATTGCACAATTTATGTAGAAAGGTCTTAAGATCCTGCGCAATATAATATTTTCTAAATATAGAGTATGGAAACTAGCTATTAAACTAAATAAGCCTCCCCGATTTTGCAAATTACAGTATTACAAGCTTGAAGGCACTATTGATCAATCAATACACTTAATTATTTATAGAAATTGAAGCTCTGGAGATATATTGATCTTTAGGATAACCCCCTCGATTGTTTCTTCTTTAATGTCTTTTTTTAGGATCTAACAAAGAGCGGATCAGAGTCTCTGTACTTTGTTGACGGAATTCGGCGCATTGATATGATTCTGGCCTACACTGCTTTTGAAAATGATTTAGACTTTGTGAAGGAGCAGAAACGAAAAATATTTCTTCGAAACCTTGCGGAGGAATACATAGAGATTGAAGTGGATATTCAGGATCCAGCTGAGCGGGTAAATGAGTGCATTCATTATTGTAAGTTTTGCTCTAAGCGTCATGCTCAATTCCACAACTGATGTTTATCACAGTCGCCTTGAATTTGCAGTAATTATAATGCTGTTCGTGGTCGTGAAACGCATTTGCTTGAGCCAGTCATAGATATATGCATAGATAATTTATGATTTAATAACTATGCAGTGCTGTTCCGAAAAGTAGTTGAAAAGCGATACTTAACTTGCAGTTGACGCAGGAGTTGAAAACTCAATTTATCAAGCTCCATGTACCATGGCGTGTTCTGGTCAAGTATGCGGAAATGATGAACATGAAAATGCCAATTAAGGTGAGCAACAGTTCTCAATTTTTGCAAAATCATTTCTCTCGGCGAAAAATCAGGCAAATTGCTTGTTAGTCATATCATTTCAAACTCCAATGGTTTTGGTTAATAGCTGGATTCTAGTTAGTCCTGTAATTGGAAGTCTAGAATATAGGCAACGTACTCTTGGTCGTCTGAGTTTTTTTAGGCTTTGTTCAACCCGTTTTTTTATAGAAACCCTTTTGCTCTCCTTTTGTGCATGTTTCCTCAGCCGCTAGCACGTTTCTAAATAAGTAATAAGCATAGAGTTGACCTTCTCAATTTCAGCCATAATATTTTATTAAAATTGAAAATTCAACGCTTTTAAGTAATTCAAATATTTATGGAATTGGCATGACACATTTGTCAATTTCTTTGTGGAAGTGGAGACCACATTTTAAGTAAGCAATCGATCGCATACTTTTTGTTTAACATTTTTGCCAGAAACTCGAAATTTCTAATGCTTCATTAATTCATTCAATCCTTTATTAAGCTCAACGCCATGCCATAAGAATCAACTTTTGTAAACGGCGGGAGCTGCTTCTGTTTGGGCTTTTTATGTAACACATATAATCTTAATTTCAGGAAGTTGGGAGCGTCTTGGGGCCAGAGAATCACGTTTGGTGGAAGTCCTGGATCAAACTATCATTTTTTGATTATGATCATAGACGAATCCCACCGGAGCCATCCTACTACATGGCGTCTTTTAATAGTCGAAAAGAAGATGTGTAAATGAAAATAACATATACATCATTAATTTAGAATTTGTAGATATTTTATCCACTATTGATGTATTAGCTTCCTGGTCAAGGACGGCGATTCATTTTTCACTCCCGCTCATAGGCATCAAATCCTTTGGAAGATTTTGACAAGGATTCGAAGTGAAGATGCGACAAACAAGGTTAGCAGTCAATTTAACTGAACCTTGTGATCATCATTCTTAGCATTAGAGAAACACATTTGAAACTTCAAGAAAATCACTAATTGTATTTTTCAAATCACTCATCCAGAATGGTGGAATCAGGCGTTTACTGAATGAAGAGGCTTTTGTAGCGGCTTATCCTTTACATGAAGGACCATACGATATCGAAACCCCCGGTGAAACACCAAATGAGCGACGGGTACTTTTATTATTATATATTGAGATTCATTAAAACATTTGGTAATTAGTTAGTAGCCACACATTTTCAGACTTCTCATTGTTGTTTCAGCTATTGTACACAGAATGGGCTCACGTCTCCAATTGGTACAAACGGCAACCATTGAATCTTGTGCGGCGATACTTTGGTGATAAAATCGGACTTTACTTTGCGTGGCTTGGATTCTATACGGCAATGCTCGTCCCTGCATCGGTTGTTGGGATATGTTGTTTCCTATTTGGAATTGCAACGACTGGTACAGACTATAATACTCCCAGGTGAGAGGCTTTCATGCGCGTTTGCATTAATACTAGCATGTCTTCTTCACATGAACAAATGGACGAAATTTAGTCCCTCTTTTCCACGGTTGGTGTATTTATAGTCATGTCCGTCCTCGTAGGCTTAACCATAAAGCTTTGATGTGAGAAGATATTTGATACTAAGAACAAGCTTTATTTGTTTAAATTTTTTTAAAACCCGTTGCAGTAATCATTGTAATGTAAACTTGTCTTGACCTGGTTCGACAGCATAACAAAACCATCACTGCATTTAAACTAATGATATTATACTGTTGTTATATTATTTCAGCCGAGAGATTTGTAATGCAACTATTGGAGGTTCGATCATTATGTGCCCTTTGTGTGGCACATGCAGTTTATGGACCTTGGATGATTCTTGCACCTTCTCTAAATTGACTTATTTCTTTGATAATCCTACTACAATGTTTTTTGCAGTGTTCATGGCATTCTGGGGTAAGTGGGTTTAGGAATTTGAATTCGTAATCATCAAAGCCTACAATTTTGTTCTAACATATATAGCAACGTCTTTTATGGAATTTTGGAAGAGGAAACATGCTGTTATGTAAGTCAACCAGTCAATCCAATTCTAACAAACACACGCACTGAGTCGAGTAATTGCAAACAACCTTCAGTTGCTGAAAATTTGTGCTTAAGATTAATATCGTTGATTAAAACACAAGGACCGAGTCTCAATTAGTTTAGTAGTTCATTCTTAGCAGCTTGAAACCTACTGGCCACCAATGATATTGATTTTTTGAATACTCAGATTTTAAACAATCTGGAGAATGAATTACTAAACGCATTGGTATTTGATTAGCAGGGTTTACAATCCATTGAAAACATGAATGTTTCTAGTGCGTGGGAATGGGACTTACACAGCTATGAGTTGGAGGAGGAACCAAGGCCCGAATTTGAAGCAGCAGTCAAGACATTTCAATTCAATCCAACGACCCAAGAAATGGAGCCTTATTTGTCTGTTTGGAGCAAAGCTGTCCGAATGCTGATCGTTACTTCCATAGTGTTGCTGCTTCTTTTTATGGTGGCCGCAGTCATTATTGGGATAATTATATACCGCCTGGTAATGACAACAGTTCTTTACACAACTGCAGAAGGAAGCTACGAATTTCTGAAGGACAATGCCAAAATTATAACCTCCGTCTCTGCTGCAATCATGAACTTGATAGTTGTCGTTATTTTACAAAATGTAAGGAGATATATGTAGATTATAATAATATATATTATTCTATCTACATTATTTTTTGCAAATTCAGAAAATATATTATCCACTGGCAACTTGGCTGACTCACAATGAAAATCCTCGCACTCAAACTGAGTACGAAGACAGCTTCACCTTTAAAATGTTTCTATTTGAATTCATCAATTGCTACTCGTATGTTATATACATTGCTTTCTTCAAGGTGAGGGATTATTATTATGCTTTATATGTTTCTGGAATTTACATAATGTACTACTTTCCTTAGGGGCGATTCTTCCGCCATCCCGGAGATCAATCCGTCAATGTACTTGACAAAATAAGGGGAGACATGTGTGATCCTGCTGGCTGTTTCTCGGAGCTGTTCATTCAATTATCTATAATTATGATTGGGAAGCAGTTCTTCAACAACTTTATGGAAATATTTCTTCCGTAAGGAATTGAAGTATTTTTTTCTACAGTCTAGTGACTGATACAAACCATAAATTGTGTATATAATTGCTTTGTGTGCAGGAAACTCAGTAATTGGGTTCGCCGCAGAAAACTCAAGAATGTAATTTTATCAGAACCAAACAAACCAGTATTTCTGAGTCGTTGGGAGCAGGATTTCAGTTTAGCGGAGGTTGATCAACTGGAACTTTTTCAAGAGTATCTGGAAATGGGTATTTAAATATTAAATTTTTATTGAATTTTAATGCCGTATTAAAATTGTACGTATATTCTAATTCTGTAGTGATTCAGTACGGATTTGTTACTTTATTCGTGGCTGCTTTCCCTCTTGCTCCCTTCTTTGCATTGTTGAATAACATTGTTGAAATTCGACTGGATGCATACAAGTGGACGACTCAATTGCGACGACCAATTGCTGAAAGAGTTGGTGATATTGGAGCATGGTTTGGGATTTTGCAAGGTCTTTCGTACTGCTCGTTCTGCTCAAGCGTAAGAATATGTTATTTTCTCGAATTAAAATGTATGTTTGGAAGGCATTGTTTTTTTTAATTTGGAACGAACTTTAAGCGATTGATATTTAGAGAGATTTCATAGACTAGCAGCGCTGACAATGAATTTGTAAATTGAAACTTTTTTCAGATAATTATTCTTTCCCACAGGCATTTGTTATTGCATACACAAGTGACATAATCCCACGCCTTGTCTACAAGTACACAAGTGAGGATAACTCATTGCAAGGATACATCAATTCTTCTCTTTCAGGTTAATCTTGATTTTGAGCTCAATTTTTTCAAGATTTTGACGTGCTGGGTCTATGAAATATAATGCTTGAATTCTATCCACGCAGTTTTCCCGACAACAAATTACTCCGAAGCTCAGACCAGTTTTTACAATGTGACAAATTGCCGGTATCGGGGATACTACAACCCTCCAAATCATCCGAACGCCATGGAACCATCTGATCGCTACTGGTTGATAATGGCTGCACGCCTTGCATTTGTCGCAGTTTTTGAAGCACGTCACGCATGTCATTTACAACATGAATCTGATTTAGCCGTAAGAATTTAATTGTTGCAAAATTTGATTTCTTCCAGCACTTGGCGTTTACTCTGCCCGGCATCATGGCCTACGCAATCCCGGATGTCCCACGTGAAGTCATGGCCTTAATTCAACGTGAAAAGATTTTGGCAACTGAAGCACTTTATAAAAATGACTTTGTGAAAGCGCCGAAAAAAGAGGAAACTCAAGTGAAAGGGGAGAAGAAACATGTAAGGCAAGGATTATTGCGGCGTGCGAGGACAGCCAATTATTTTTAAAGTCCTCAACATTATAATTGCTTGCAAAAATACTCAACATATTTTTAATTTGTGCTCGCACTCTTAACACATGAATGTCAGAATTCTTTCATATTGCACAACGTACAATACACTTGTCCTTTCCACTAAGCATATTCAATTCCGTGATTTAAGGAAAGTTGAATCGTTACAAGGACAATGTACCTATGTAACCTATCACATATTTTTAATTTCTCGCTAATTAAAGTGTGAAATAAACTGTCCAGTATATAAACAGCTAATAAAAATATGCTACCTATGAAATTGGTTGTAGTTGTTGTTTTGAATTCCATCTGCAACGTTTAGGAAAGATGAGCTGTACTGTAGGTGGAAATATATGTACATAAAGTTTTGCAAACATTAAATATTGCAAAATGAATTGTGGCGTTAGGTGACATGATGTCATGGGTCGTGGCCAATACAAAAAACGAAATAAGTGGGGGAGAGAAAATGACTTGTTAAAAAGTAAACGCATAATATTGATTTCCGCTCTAATGATTGACGGATAGGGAAAGAGTTAAAAGTACACACACACATACCCGACGAAGTGATTATGCCCCAGCGCAGCGCTACGGATTTCATATTTTGTCGTAAATGGGAAGTAATGGCCTGTATCAGTCATCTTAAGATGGTCGTAAAAATAACGCCTTTCAAATACGTAGCGTATTGAGCACAGTCCCATGCCATTAAGTCAATATTTAACACACAAACCGGCGAAGGCCTAATGATGCTTGGGTTAAAATAAAGGAAGTGCAGATTTCTACGGATTTTCCGCTCCGTACGGATACACGATGACCCCGACAAACTTTCCCATATAAATATACCACGGAGAGCATTTCCATATTCAGTTGTTGTGTCGCTTCCTAAAACATCGGATCCTCAATTGAAGAGTGACATTTAAAAGTTTTTGCAATTTGTTTGCGGTTTAATCCTTTGAAGTTGGAAAATGCATATACTGAAAGTGAGCGTTGTGGTTCCCATCTTCTTGTTTTTGGCTTCACTTTGCAGTGCACAAAATTACATTCGATTTGATAAGGTGGATGCGGATAATGATATAATCCCTCACATTCGAAAGCGCCCAGTTGCAACTTCTCCGACACAGCAAACTTTTCTCCCTGCAAAACAGCAAATTCCGCAAGTCCAAATTAACAGTAAAGCTCAAGCAAAATCAGAAGATAAACAAGGGTTAAAATCGTCCGAGTCTTCAACTGGTCCACCGATTATTACGATTGGAGGAGAGAAGCAACGGAATCGCGGTGGACCTCAGCCGCGTCAAGCTCAAGGCTCTAGCAATACGAAGGAAACCATTGCCGTTGCACCAGATACAAGTTTTAATTATCAACAATACAATGCAATTGGAGGTGGACATGGACAGTACTCGCCCTCACCAGGTTACGGTAGTCCGGGATATTCGGCAGGATGGAATTCCGGTACAGGATGCTCCACTTGTTCAACTTATGATTATTCGTATCGGCAAAGATGTTGTACCTTTGGACACACTGTTTGTTGCACTGTGAATTCAGTATTTAGGCCGAGTCAATACTCTTCTGGTTACAATACGGGCGGAGGTTATGGTGGAACTCATGGTAATTTTGGCTCAGGTGGTTACAATCAGCAGTACAAGCATCAAGATCGTTGGGGTTGGTTTGTTTACAGTTAATGTAACTATATAATATGTATTATTACTACCATGGATTTGTTCACTTCAGGTTGGAATAACCGAGAGAAACCCGGACTCTGCTACCGCCCGACCTGGAATTCTGGAAATCATGGATGGAACTCCTATAACAATAACAATAACCATAATGCCGGTTACTACTTCCAACGAGCGGACGTTGATCGGGATTTCTCAACTGATGGTGGTTACAGTGGTGGTGGTGGTTATCAAAATTACAATAATCATGGAGTTGGTGGCTATTCTCAAGGTCACTCCGGTGGATATGGTTCAGTTGGGATTTTGGGTGGGAATGGTCTTGGTGGCTATTCTCAAGGACACTCCGGTGGATATGGCTCAGTTGGGATTTTGGGTGGTGGCCAACACAACCAGCATCAACATTGGTCCAGCTGCAGGAGAGATTACGAATGCCCGGGGAATCAGAAGTGCTGCTACGGGACTTGTTCCACGCCATCGTTTATCGGCTAAAGTAATTTCATGTAGACTAATCTGAGGTTTATTTCATATGAAGTATTTTTTTTCATTTGACTTGAGTCTTTTTGTAAGTCTAAATTGCAAACCTACTGTAAGTGTTTTGCATTCCAATTGAGATTATTGAATAAAAGGCATTGTGATTTGTATGTGAAGTAAATTCTAATATTTTCATAAATTAAATTAAATGTGCGTTTGCAGCAGGCTTTCCTGCTCAACCGTCAACCCTCAGACTCGACAAAAGCTGATAACCGAGGATGTCGCGGCAGAGTTAGGTTTTATTTCTTTGCTTTATTACTTCATCCATCAATTTGTAGCCATTTTGCAGTAATCACGTAATTCGAAACAGAAATCAGAATTGGACTAAACTTCTCATAAAATATTAACAAAATAATACAATTCATGTCAACAACAATTAAGCAGCACGAAGCTCAAGTATGGCCATCCAATACAGGCAACTCGAAGGGAAGGTTTTCCATTATATCTATAATAAACGGGTCACAAAAGAAGTCATCACTAACAGTCAACGCAGAAAGGAAGGATTCTGGAGAAGAAAATGGCTGGTCTGAAAATTGAAGACGATGGGTTTGATTTTGTCGAACAATTGATGATGACTGCTGAGCCGCTGAAGGCGCGGTGAGAGCTATAAAGCTCTCAGCATCCATCTCCTTATTTTGCCTTATCACTTTTAATCGACCCACCCTATTCGTTGACAGAATGTTCGGACGGCACCTCCCTGGATTTTTTTTTAAAATAATCCATTGCAAATTCACATTTCAACTTGACTTGAATGTAGCACGCAAAATTCTTACCAGAGAGGGCTTCAGTCCGACTTTCGTCTCCGTTGGATGTTAATTTACTCCTTACGTCACCTTCCTCCGCCAATTCCTGATAAGAATCACTGGACGGACTGCCAGGTTGGCTCGAACAGTCAAACAATTCTAACAGACGAACCCTATTCCTTGACAGAATGTTTGGACGGCACCTCCCTGGATTTTTGTTTAGAAATATTTCATTGCAAATACACATTTGACTTGCTTTAAATTTAATGTAACACTTTTACCTAATGGGGTTTTAATCTGATTTTCCTTTTCGTTAGGTGTAAAGTTATTCCTTACTTCAATTTCCGTCAATTCCTGAGAAGAATCACTCGAGGGACTGGAAGATTGATCGGAGTTGCTCTTGGAACAATCAGACAGTTTGAATCGGCGCACCCTATTTCTTGACAGAATGTTCGGGAGCCTCTTGCCTGGATTTAAAAAAAAATTGCAAATACACATTTTGACTTGCTTTAAATTAACCATGTAACATTTTTACCTAATGGGCGTTTAATCCGACTTTCCTTTCCGTTAGATGTAAAATCATTCCTTACTTCAATTTCCGTCAATTCCTGAGAAGAATCACTCGAGAGACTGGAAGATTGGTCGGAGTTGCTATTGGAACAATCAGACAATTCGAATCGGCGCACCCTATTTCTTGACAGAATGTTCGGGAGCCTCTTGCCTGGATTTAAAAAAAAAAACAAATTGCAAATACACATTTTGACTTGCTTTAAATTTACCATGTAACATTTTTACCTAATGGGCGTTTAATCCGACTTTCCTTTCCGTTAGATGTAAAATTATTCCTTACTTCACCTTCCGCCAAGTCCTGAATAGAATCACTTGAGGGATTGGAAGATTGGCTTCTGGAGTTGGTGTCTGAACATTGAGACGCTTCTAATCGACGCACCCTACTCTTTGACAGAATATTTGGACGACATCTGCCTGATTTTTGTTTAAAAAGAATACGTTGCAATTGTACAATTCGGCTTGGCTTGAAATTAGCAAGTAAATATTTTACCTGAGGGACTTTCAGTCCGATTTCTGTTTCCGTTGGATGAGAAATGGTTCCTTACTTTGGCTTTTACCAACTCCTGTGAAGAATTACTTGAGGTGCTCGAAGATTTGCTGGAGCTGGAGCTCGAATACTCTGATTCTGAAGAATACAGCCGCTTTCCAATCGCTAGGTTAGGTTAAAGCTGGTTGTTAAGTTTGTAGTTTAAAATTAAAATGCTATTTTTAATATGCTACACAGCATAAATGCAGAACTTACTTCTTCGCCTACCGTGTTTTTCAAATCGAACCGTGTTGACATTTCCAGACGAGGATACTTCCTGGTTCTTGTGCTTTGTAGAACTCCGCTTCAGAGGAGTTAGAATTGATTTCGTGGACTTAGAAGTTGATGGAGCACCCTGTTTTCCCCCGGGACGGTTCTTTGCCAACACTCGACGGATAAACGGCGGCATGATCTCTGTATTAAATAAAATAAAATGCTTCCCATTACTTAGCCGACACAAAAATGTACTTGTAATATATGACATACCGGAAATCAATGCTACATAAACTCTGATCCGCTTCTTAAAACCGAGTCTAATCAGTCTCCATTTGACTTTAGTGAAATATAAAGCAGTGATTTACAAATAGTTTTGTATAGAGCTGAAACAGTAAGACAAATAAGGCCAAGTAAGAGACGCATTTCAATTCATGCACATATCATGGGATATTACACATCTCATTTAAGAACCACCTGACTGATTGTGTGTAAAGAATAATAATAAAATTTGACCCAAAACAATTTCAAAATGTAAATTGGAGCTAAACGAAAAATGCCATAGCGTGCATTATGAATAAAGTTGGCTTTACCTGCAGGTCAGGCAAGCGGCGCCCGTAGTGAGTGACTTGAATTAAACAAAGAAACAATGGAGACCTTAATTTCGTGGGTTGGGTTGTAGTTATTGGTACAAGTGAAAATTTTTCAAAGTCCTTTTTGCTTATGGGCATGGGAGCGTATATCCGAACTCCAGCACAAGTCCCACAAC
>JAAXYW010001538.1:0-20842 GCA_036851895.1 Orthonychiurus folsomi | reverse complement strand
CTATAAATACTGATAAATTATGCCGAGATGGATACAAAAATGAGTTTACTTCGTCAGATGGATCCTCCACCAACGCCCTAAGCGACCCAATTAAGAAATTGCGTAGCATCGTTTCGTACTCACTTTCATTTCCGCCTCCACACATAGCCCGTGGTTTGGAAACCTTTTGGTACAATTTCAAACATCTGCGCCGTACGTAACCCACCCCGTTACCTGGTTCTATTCTTAACTTTCGTTAACTCCTTCTAAATGTATAATAAAGTCTCATCGTTTTAAAATTAAATGTCAATTAAAAACACTTTAAATGAAATGTCAACAGTCTCATGGCCATGTTTAGTTAGTTCCATGACACAGCAGGCACGTGAATACATATGACATTCACAGTATTTTCAAACATGTTTATTAAAAAAAACACTCATAAGTAATATTAGTAGCCTCACGTCGCAAATAGAAAAAAAACTCACATCAAAAGTACCGGCGCTTGTCTTGATTTGTCCACCCGTGGCATTCATTACGGAATTGCGTTGCGTTTTCCCCTTGCAAAATGAATGTATACGTAACAGAACGTGGGATTCATCGCCATTCCCATTGCATTGCAGGCAAGCAGTAGGAGCAGCCAGCAAGGTCAATCTACTGCGTGTCAGGCAAAATGGCAAAATCCGTCGTACACAATCCTAAGCTGTGCCCGTAGCCTCAAAAATCCACACACAAATACCCATAGTAGTCATAGTCATAAGACGACAACGACAACTGCGAATAAAAACAACTTCAACCCTTTCCATCCATCCGCGTGTGCCAAACAAACAAAACGGTAGTAGCTCATATGAGAGAATCATCATTCCAATTATCCCTATTCTTTCCTCCATGTCCCACATGTCATCCCGGTCCATTTCATTTTTTTTACAAAAGGGACAGGACCGCCTCACATCTCATTTAAAATAATAAAAATAATAAAAATCACATAGGTCTTTATTGAGTAACATCGGAGTCACGGGACTTTTTCCGCTCTCCACGTTGTAATCATACGTAATCCTTCATTCATTTCCAACTATATTCATGCTACAATTTCTAATATGGTGGATCCATTCATTAGCCAATTCATAGAAAGGAGATGAAGTCCATTCATCCGTCATGGTAGTCATGCACGGGAAATGCGAAACCATGAGCTAACACGTGGAGTAAATCCCATGCCAAATGGACTCGTTGAGGTTTCAATTTTACCCACATACAATTATTGTGTAGGCGGGAAATTCACAAATGGAATTAGTAGGTGGTAACTCAAATTAAAATCAATACATTTACTCCCACGATTGCATTAGTGTATTCAATTAGAAAAGAGAAAGTAATTCAACCGTGGCATTAGAGGGTGGAGGAATTTCATCTTCATCAAATTTGCAATCTAGTAAACAAAATGTGTCGCCTTATTATTTGTCAACCCGCCCAACATTTTCTTGATCCTGAGAAGAATATGACGTCATTCCGCCCTCGCCGTTGTCATCCTAAGGTGCTTAAACTCCATTAAAAATCTCCTCCACCCCTTCATCAAATAATCCCCAATCCAATTCATTTTATATTTGTTGACAATCCTTCCATTTCCCCACCCACATGAAATTCTCATCTTTAAATTGCATCACTTCAATGACATTTTTCCAGCCTGTCATCGGATATCCGATGAAAGGAGAGAACTCCTACAATAACACAACACTTACTCCTACATCCTAACCACTTTGAATCATTCCAGGATGTACACAATTAGAAAACAAAATGGTTTGGTTGCGACGCAGCACCAGCAGTGTCTGCCACTCAAAGTTAATTTGATGATTTCTTCAACTATCCACTTCAACTTTTTAATTCAATTCCCTTTCTTTTGCCCTTTTCCAATCTCCTCTGATCTTTTCCCTTACTTCAGTTCATTATTAACAAACGCCACGCGCCATCCTATCCAATTCCAATTTCAAGTGAAAACGAAGGGGGGAAAGCAAAAGCCGACGTCATTCATGATCTTGAACTTGGATTTCCAGAGAAATCCGTGTCTGTATTCCGCCTCCTCCTTTACCTTTATCCCGAAGGGATGTGTGTAATTCCTCTCATTTGCAATGCTAAAAGTCAAAAGCAACAGGAAGGAGCGTGTGACCGTAGATATCTCAAAAACCGCACCATTCAGAACTTAAATACTATCAGGATTTTAGCGGGGGTGTTTTATTTGCATTGGTGAAAATTTGGTTGTATGTTTACAACCGCCAGACCTACCCCTAACCAACCTACGCACGTACATCAAGTTCCTAATGAGAACTGAGAACCACAGAGATCCTGGTTTCAAATTTCATAACAAATCTGGATCCTGGTTCACTCAAAAAGTAAGGAAAAAACAATTGTAATGCCGATTGACGTCATACAACGGACGGGATAGGAAATACTATGATGTCGTCGGATTTCTCAGACTTACATATGGCAGAGAAGGAATGTTAATGCATTGGGTGAGAATCATATGGCCATATTGGCCTTAACTGTACTGGTTTTTTTTTAAATGAGAAAATATACTCACTTGAGAATTAACAGATGCATATTCTGTGCAATATTGTTGTCCTCTGTCTTCAAACTCAATTGACCCGGACCGGTTGGGGCAAGACGTCCAAATTCAATGTGAAAGAAACATCCAATGTTCGCATCATGGGACACACTTCGTATGACGTTGAGCTGGATAATAAAAAAATCCCAAGAAATCATAAGAAATCATCTCGCTTATAGATATCACATTACATTTTCTATCATTCCATCAGCAAAGCACACACAGAACACAAAATATTTTTCCATGAATCCAAAACCCACACAAAAGAGAGGTCAATGGACTCAATCCAAGTCTTCAACGTGCAGTATCCTAGCAGCCACTCAACCAACCTCATCCCAGTCATTATTCAAGTCCACGCAAACAATAGCTAGAATAAATTTGTCATTTGCAGGAGCTTCTGGTATGGTGTGGGTCTAATTCTTTTGTTTTTCGTAAAAAAAAGTTAGTATTCCAAACCTTCAACAACAAAGTAATTCCAAAAAATCCTCAAAAACACATTATTTTTTTCTGAAGCTTCACCCTGGCGTCATTCAAAACCAAACCCAAATCAGTCCGGTACTTATCTAGCACCACCCCATTAATTGTCTAATAGGTAAAAAAAAATATATCCAACCCAACCCAAAGCGAGCACATTACACATTCCACTTTGACATATTATATTTCAAAGCTGCACTTATGTAGTTGTACATTAGTTTTTCAAATCTGTCAATGTGTCATTCAAATAAAAAAGCTCATAGTCCATGCATGCATATGTAGCTCCAGCCCAGTCCGTCCAATTCTCCAGAATTTACAAAACCAAATGTGACGAGTTGTGACAGCCCAAGGTCGTCACTCGCCACAACGTAATTCTCCAACCACTCAATTAAAGGAACCAGGTTCACAATTGCTTATGTGACTGACACTCCTTCCCTTTGCATGCAATATTACAATAGGATCCCTTCCCTACAGTCAATATAGTGAAGGTCATAGCGCTTTTCCGCAAATAAATAAACAAGTTGGATCATGTAGCAATGTAGCCAGGACATAGTAGTAGTGCCTCGTGGAACATATGCCATGTACAAAATACAAAAGACGCAGTTTCCAAAAGGCAGCCTTGAGGTTTTTCTACAACGTAACGTCAAAGTTCATCACTCAAACTCCGTATCCGTCATTCATCCATGTGAGCCATTTCCTCCCACGCAAAAAAAAAAATGGCGGGTAAAGTAAAGGATTATGTCATTCCATGCCATTGCCATGCAAAAGCAAAAACATATATACAAATTCGGGTAGTACAGGCTACATACCGGAAATTTGAGAACAGCATTTTTTTCCTCGTGATCTCCAACTTTGAGAAGGGTGAGTTCCTTGGATGTGAGACAGAGGCGGTAGGTGCCGAGGATATTTTCTTTACTTCCTAAGCCTTTGTTGAGTGCTTGGACAAGCCAAACATGTTCAAAATGTGGTTTGACTCCGCCTAAACTGGATGGGATTGAGGTTGGGGTTGTTGCTGTCATTGATGTATTCAATTCTTCCGGCTCATCTTCATCTCCGATTAAGGAATTCATGAGTCGGAGCCATTCCGTCATTTCCTCTTCCGAATTCATTGCAATTCGGACGCAGTCATTGTGAGTGTGAAGAGCAACCGCCCATTTGCATTTTGTATCCGTTCGACTTATATTGAAACATGCTTTCAGCACAATGCTCCTGGAAAATAATTAATAAAAAAAAACAATGAAAATCAATTAAAGTACAATGTGTATAATCCACAATGTGTTCCCTTCATGTTTACAAATTCCACATCCAAAATCATTTGTTTTGGTAACTGAGCCAAGAATTAATGGAAAATTTGCGTCAATTCAATTTCCGTTCCGTGTTGGATCATAAAAATCCACTCCCAAGTAGTTTTTTATGCCCTTGAACCCGCTTCGTGTGCATTGAATTTGAGTATTTAATACAATCTTACATTTACATTCCTTCTTTTCCTGATTAAATTCACTGCATTGTAGCAGCTAAGTACTTCCAAATGGTACCTACTATCCCACATAGGGTGATTAGGATTTTACATTGAAATGCGTCATTAAAAGGAAACGGATCAGAAATCCCGCTCCTAAACAATGTTCATCCTCATTCAAACACAAGCCCATTCATAGCCACGCACCAAGCTGGATTTTCTGGATTTACGTACGTAAATTCACAAAAGTCATGCCATGAAACAGTTGTGAAACAGTACAATGTAAGATGTTAGCCAATGCCATAATTGAGTGCGTGTGCATCACAATTGTACGTCTCAGTCTCAAAATTCCATACCATAATCACTGTGACCGCATCTTTTCATCTCTCAAAGACCTATTTTCTAAAAGCTGATAAATATTTATATATAATTCTAATCTACCAATTAACACATGAATCGAGCAACATGCGACATAAGATTTTTAAACGGAAACCTTTTCTGTTTAAATGTCCGCCCTTCCCTGTTTGCCGTTCCACTGTACTCGCTAAAATATCTAATAGACATTAAGCACAACTTTAGCTGAGCTTAGCATAAACCTTTTAAATTTACAACTTGATTAGCAGAAAAAATCCAAACGTGCATGTCCCTCAACACTGACTTGACTTCCTCATCAAATCAACCCACCAATATTACAATGTTACAATAAATTACAAACTTAGTTACAAAAGAAGTACTTCATACTTCACATATCAACCGGTTACGAAATAATCCTGCAATAACCCAAATCACCAGAGTCAGGGCATCCAAAACTTACAAAATCATCAACCTTGATTTCGTATATGATTTGTTAACCTAGTAAACATATTACACATCGATCCCAATAACTCCCGACGTGATTAAATCTATTTATCTCACCTCATGCTCCTGAATAAACAACCCCTTAAAAATAAAGCTCCCGAATTAATCTATCCGTCCCCACCGCCACTCGTCTAGACGGATGATAAAAAATTGGCAAACAAAAACATGTATACTTGTCCCACCCTACCGAATACGGAGCATGTGCCTATGAGCATGAGCTATTTATCCCAAATATTTAAATTCTTTCTCACAAAATATTCTAGACGTCGCCGCCAATTTAGCTATTGTACTTATACATTCAAATGTTAGCAGGTCTCAATCCATTGTGCAATGAAGAAGAAGAGTTTTGAGCAGTCAACAAAAACAAAATCATTTCAGGTTGTACGTAAGTTACACACCTGCAAGTGCAGATTTTGGATAAATCATTTAAAGGATTTTAGCATTAATTATTATAAGCACGCATGAATTTAATTTCCATCAAATGATATTTGTATGTTAAAATCATAGTAGCACAGCCAGCAAACAAACACCGCTCCGTCCCATTATTCCTAATTTCCCAGAAATGGAACCCCCCAACTAAACAAGTGTCAGTCCTCGTATAGTTGTACCACGTAACCCTAATCATCACTATCTCACTCATTTTGTAATGACATTTTGTATTTGCACTTCTTTACAAAACAACAAACTGCGTGTTATCATCTATGCTTCTACCCACTCAATCTCCATTCCATGAGAGAGAAAAATCAATTGTCAAACACAGAAATAACCTCGAAACCTTCCAGTTTATATATGACAATCCAAAAAATGATCAACTTGACTACCGAGCATGCTTCGTGTTGAAGAATAGAATAATGTTTATGTCATCCTCAAAACAAACCAATCATCCTTCATTACATTCCACTACATTAGTAGTTAGTTACTACGCGGAATTTTACCCACTTATCCATTAACATCTCGTCTCATCCGCATTTAATAAACTCTTCATCAATTTCAGTCGCCTCAAAATCCAAAATATAGGGCTATTCAGGGAAATACTTTACTCAAGGGAAACTTTGGCTAGGATAAGGGTAGCCCATGGGGGCTTTCCCCGACCTTCACCAGCCACGCTTTCTTCATTCTACGCCGTAGTATTTTCTACACTACACGCTTTCAATTAGAAAAAACTACGCCTTGGATTCCATCCATGGTGCATGCATTGTGGCATACAAACCTCATGCCTTACGTGTAACTCAATTAATTATTTTCCTGTCCCATAAATACATAATTGCAATTCCTCCTTCGTCTACACGCAAAATGTAGGAAACAATTGGATGTACTGTTTTCTTTTGGCGCCAAAGCAATTTCAAATCTGATCCGACATCTTCTCCGCCGTCGTCTCTTTGAATTTCAGGACAAAGTCCACAGAGGAACGACAAAATTTCACTTGGATGACAATTACAATGTCTTTACCTTGTCTAAAGGGGGTATAACTCAGTGTGCAAATATAGAATTGAAGGAGGAGAGGAGGGTATAGTAATCCTAACTAAGTAATTCCGTATTCTTTATACATGTAAAGACGCCAAAAGACAAGAGGAAGACGTTTCGACCTTGCCCTACTTGGAAGGCAATGAGGAAACAAAATACGATGGGCTTTTCGCAGCAAAGGCCCTTTTCCCTTTAAAATCCATGGAATACAAAATTAGTAAATGCCCATGGCCTCGCGTGTCACTTTTTTATTTACACGCACACCTTTCATGGGTTCTTGGGTTTATAGTCTAATTATCTATTCAAGAGCTATTCGTGCATGTAGAAAAACCCGCATTTGCAATTGGATCCGATGAAGTGGTGGTTATTTCTGGCCTTGTTTACCACAAAAATAAATTCCAACATTACAGACACAATGCTTGTGCTGGCAGCCGCCTTTTAGTATCTCTCAAAGATAATGGAGGGATAAAATAATTCTAAATAATTTTCAATGAGTAAACAAACATCATGCATCAAATAACACGCTTAGTTTTTGTCATAAATTGGCCTATACCCCATCCACTTTACAGATGTCAAGTCATCGTTCGCTCACAAACACCTTGGATATTTTTTGAATAACAACTAGGTTCCAATTCCAAGTCCAAATGAAAAAGGCGATAACGATGATGGACACCTGAGTTTCATACAGTTGTACATTGTTGCATTTATTACTCAACCACACTATACAAATGATTCATTTATTGATCCTAATCGTAGAATATAAGAAAAGACAAGAGCTACCCATAACTTTCTAAAAAAAATTTTAAGCCAATCCAATCCCATGCCTTACCGGCCGGCCTGAGTAATTTATGATAATTTTACATTAAATGGTAGACCGGTCCTTAGAGCGGAGCGAAGCAGTTTTACGTAAGATTAAGGTGAAACAGACACCGACATGGACTGGATCATAAAAATTGGACAAATTCTAAAGGACAGCTAAAAAAATTTGCTCAAAAAGTCACTTGTCCACCCATTCCGTCACATATATTTTGGAGTACCATGCGCCAACCTCATGGACATAGGAGCGTCACAAAAAAAATTAAATGTTGAATCTCTCTCTTTTTGATATTGAAATTGAAACTCGACTGTATTTACAACGAACTTATTCGTTCGAATAGAAAAATCAGTAATTCAGTTACACGGGTCAAAGTTTACAAGAGAAAAAGAAAAAACTAAATTTACTACTCTCTCAATCCACGACCTACGTAACTCTGATCCAAATGCTTCATCCGCTTTTTCATGTGCCCTTTCTAATGTCGCCATTTTCCATTTGATTCCAACCTATTGCGAAACCGCATGACATGACAGGAATTCTCTTCTCTCTTATGACCCTTCGCAAATCCTTGTATCCGTGTTGCTTTTATAATTGAAAAACCCTACGACTAATTACATATTGGTCTTAAAAAATCCAATTCCCATTGGACTAATTACCAAAATCCCATGTACTATTCAGGCAGTAAAATTGAATTTTCCCACTGAAAAAATTAAATATTTCTAAAAATTCCCACTGAAAAAATTAAATATTTCTAAAAATTCCCACGGATTTTCTACTCCATGCTTCAAAATCAAATCATAAATTGATTTTATAGTCCTACCCTACCCTAACATTAGACTAGGTTCGGGAATAATGGCCATGTGAATAAAAATATTAATTGCCATTTCCTAACCTTTCCATTCCAAAATCCCCTTCCCTTGTCAAATGAAGAAATATCATCCAATCATGGAAATAATAAATTCCTATTATGTGCATGCTTCGCCATCAACGCCTTCCTTAGCAGCAGGGTGCCATAAAGATCGCCATGCACTCAGGGAGTGAAAGTTGTTTATTTCTTGTCTGTCCTTTTGAACTTGAATGGTGTGCTTTTAGTCCAATCCAAAGTGTCAGTTATTCAAAAAAGCCTTTCATATTTAAGATACTCAATAACAATACGACGAAGCAGAGCAGTCAGTGATCATTGTTTACTTTACCACCTTTCATAATGCACATATACTCCTACACGTAACATTTGGGGATTCTTGATCCCTCACCTTTTCATGTCTAATTATTGTATGCACTCAGGCATGTATAAAAACACGCAAATACGAAGAACACGCCACGCGGCCTTCTCCTCCCTTAATTAATTCCCCCTTTGTCATCAAAATACTAAATTCCAAAGTACAAAGCATGCATACATCATGAATACATGCAACAACGTAGTCAGGAGCAGCATAAAAGGGGGTAGTGAATTTTTGTACGCAAAAAGGTAATAATCCTCGAAGGTAGTCAACAAACTCTTTCAAGGCTTCATTCGTAGTCATGCATAGCCCCCATGCGAATAATACGTCTTCTTCTTGTCAACAAAAACAACAAAGTTACCTCCTCAATCCCCTATTGTTCATCCCTCCTCCACCATTGTTAAAATCCTAATAAACACGAACGTACAGCTTCCCCATATTGACACACTCCACCATTACCAAGTAATGTCGAAAATAGATCCGCTCGTCATTTTCTAACATTTTTCACATTTACTATTCATATAAATTTATTTTTGAATTAACAATTTCCAATAAAATAAAACAACATGTTGTTTAAGGTCACATGCGTATACATACAACCTGTCGTTAAAATTCCATTTCCTCGCCGCCAATTGAATTCCTATCTAGTTTATCCTTAATTTTTATTGCACAAGACAAGACTAACCAAACCGACCAGACTCATCAAATTCCCACAACATCATTTCCCATTGTGTATACAACAATGCCACAACTGCGTATATCATAACAAGCAGCCCCTTTCTAAGTATGGTCAAATAAGATGCTACTAAAAACCTACACACACACACACAGGAAAAAGTGGTTGAACGTAGACATAGCCGGAGATTGGTAACCGCAGTCAGTCACATCAAATCCTTAAAGATACCAAAATCCTCAGGTCATTCTCAAATACTCAACCACTAAACACTACACTACAACCACGACCAGACAAAGTAAAGGCATGCATGTGCCTTGCAAAAAGTGTCCTGATTCACCCTTTCATACATATACATATATAAGTCTGTCTCTTTTCTCAAACTGATCACCTTTTAAAGGCGCATGTTCATATATCCACATGCATATATAATCTTAATCTTAAATTCCACTATTCCACTAAAGCCAGTCTGGTGGATTTGAATTTGCAAATCCAAGGTTAACAAGGACGGAGTGAGTCCCGCACCGTATAGAAAGCCTCAATTCAAATCCAATGCTATGAGCTGGTATTTCGGCTGGTTTTTTTACTTTTTATTATCAAACTTTGTAATCCGCCGTGCTTCCCGTCATCGGTCGGTCACTTCATTACTAACTAGACTTTTTTTTATATGAGTGGGGAGATGAGATGAAGTCAAGTCAAACTACTTACGTCTTTTCCGTCTCGTGTCGTCCTCAAGTGCGAAAATCCAGAAATTATGGGGAACAAAGTTCAATGTCCGTCAATGAGAAGTCTTTGTGTCCACAAATTCCACAGATTGGTGGACAAGAAAAACAAAAACGCATATCATCCGGAGTTGGGGGAAAAAATTTACATTTAAAAAGGTGAATACACTAAAACATGCATAGCATGATAACGTTATGGAAAACATAACCATTTATCATATCTCATCTTGAGAAAATTACAAAAATGGAAGGAAAAAACCATGTGTTGACTCAAGTCATGCCCATAATTTGAATTTACTGGAAAATAACACTCCCATTTTCCTCAAAAAATATGTTTTTCACACAAACTCACATTATTGAATCTCCTCATCAACATATTTTTCTGTAAAAAAATAAATCACGTACCATTTTCCTCAAAAATGTGTTGTTCCCCAATATTAAATTCCATCATCAAAAACATATTTTTCTTCTATTCAAACTACAGTGGTAGTGGTAGTCATAGTCGTGTTTTCCCCTTCATCCATTTCCCCCATGCAACCAGAAATTAATCGTTATCAACTATTGCCTACCATTGCTTAATCGGACTAGCCCAACGTGTACCTACCACCCTTTACCTGGCCATCCATGCCTTACTGGTTCATTTGATTAAAATTTCTCGGTTAACAATTTCGAGGTCAAATCTCAAAATCCCTAACCATTACGTGCCATTGCCCATCCTTTTTCAATATTTTTCTTTCATTCCTCAGTCTCCCTTATACATACTTTAGATTGAGATAATAAACAACCTCATCTCCTCTTAATGAGCTAGTATAATTAGTTCAATGCGTTTATTGTGCTGTAAAGGTAGTAGTAAAAGGTATGTATTTGAGCTTTATTATCTTCATTTCATTGCCATTACCTTCCAAAATCCCATACCCACTACCACTACACATATGTTTCAACCCAACTCAATCTACGTCACTTGTTTTTGTTTGTCAGTTGTTTTGCGGTGAAGGTGGCTCTCCCCAGGTCCGGGGGCTTCAATTTATTCGCGAATGCCTTTATACCATGTACTCAGCGCATCCCATACATAATCCTCCTATTATATTTAAATTCAAAGGAATTTTATTTCTGTATTTGACATCCTTGTGAATGTGAAAAAGATACGGAACCCTTATCCTTAGAGGTGTTTTCCCTGTCCTGTCAACCGGCACTAAGCAACACCCACGCTTATCCCCGTATTTACCACATCTGACTTATTTAATCATTTTATATTCAATACATAATACAATATGGGGGACATAATACAATATGTCAATGGTTTGCACTTTTGCCTTTCATCTTATAAAATACCGTCGTCGTCCTATCAACTCCTGTACATCCGTTACCGACGAACGTCACGTGGGTGGTTTGACATGACAAAAGGATTTAATATAAAATATTAGTCTATCTAAGTCCCTTTACCACAATGCAATGGGTGTTTGTCGTCGCTGACGCACACGGACATATCTGAACATACACATAAAGTACTAAGTACGATCTCTGTATCCTGTATTCCCATACATTACATGTCACCCATTTAATCATTTTTGTGGGAAATGAAAAATAAAAATTGGAAGCAACTTGCGTCAGCAATAAATGAGCTTTGAGCATCTAATTAATTTATCTTAAGCCTAGTTAAGGGGAAATTAGCATGTCATCATATCCACAAAAACAGATGATAAAATATTTAAGTTAAATTTTGAACTCAATATGATTTTGCTCTCCTCTCAAACCTTCAAAACATAAAACAAAATTATCATTCACTCATCGTTATATTGAATTTCAATGTAAGATGAAAATGTTCAACTTTAACTTCGTCCAATGAACCGAAATCAAATCACACTCACTGGAAACCTCAATGACCGACAAATCTATCAGCTTTGAACATTCAATAGAAATTCTTCCACTGACTCTCCCCACTGTTCTATGTATTTGTAACACAAAGAAAGAAGCGGTGTAGAAATTTTAATGTCTTTGCGGCTGTTCCAAGAATTTTCTTCCTGGGGCTTGAAGAGATTAAAACCCGCACTTTCCCCTCCGCCCATTTAACCCACACACTCCAGCACACATGGACAACCCAATTACTCAGAAATTAAATTGTGTTCCATCATAATTTACCACAATGTCAGTCCTTATCTTAACCATTTCTTATTAACCCTTCCCACCCAACCCAGCACAGCACGCAAAAAAACAAACTTGGTCAGTTTTATTTCCCTTACACAAAAGCTTTGTATTGTAAACAAATGTACCAAAGCCTGGATGGATGGGGAAAACTGTCATAGCTTCAACAATCGCAAAAAAAATTCCTAATTATCATCCGGACTTCTAAGACTTTTACCCATGACAAATCCATTCATCGGAATTCAATTGAAGGAAATCAACTGACTCGAGCCTGCCCGCCGTGCTGTATCTCCTTCCCTTTCCTTTTGCAAAAATTTTTGCAATCGCATTCGCAAATTCGCAACTCCAAATAATTTCCTTCTTTTTTTTCATTTCATTTCGAACTGTGTATACGAAGTATGCAATACCACATGCAAATATTTACCAAATCAATCGGATTACTTGGACATTGTAGGATGGTATCTAATTGTAGCGTTTAACTATTCCCCGTTCCATTTAGATTAAATAAAATTTGGTTTCTAGCAAACTGGTTCAATCTAGTCTAAAAATAGGATTCGTATAATTGTTTGTTTTACCTCTCCTTCCTACCTTCCACAACATATTCCATTTCGTACCTCTCACCTTGACAAGGTTTTCCCAAACCTTTCGCATGCAATCCAATCACATACTACCTCTCCAAAAAAAACTGCACCTTCTTTGTGTTTCATTATTTAAATGCTCGGTCGTTCGTTCCTAAAGGATTATTTTCCTCAATTATTAATTTACCTACCTGACGTTTGGATTCATGTACAATGCAATTGCATATGCTCCACGCAAGATCTATTAATTCCCATTTTCTCTTTGCAATGCAAACAAAAACAATTTTTTCCACATTTTTAATAAGCAGGTGTCAGGTTACGAAACTCCTGGATCTCACAATCATCAAAAATCAAAACATTTAACTCATAATTACATTCATATCCCCATGAACAATGGAACGAAACAAAATGCAATGCAAAACAGAGTGTATAGCTAATAGCTAGTCCACATTTGCACATTCTGCGCACTTCGAATCAAAGTAAATACAAAACGTAACACAAACAGAAACAACGCCGCAATCCAAAGTTTCGTAGAAATCAAGGTCAATATTGTCTCCTTCTGGCGTTGGAATTCTTAGAAATTATTTATCACCTGACCAGAATCAAAACAACGAACAAAGGTATCAAGAAATGTCAATAATACTTTACGCAAATAATTATTTTGAATGCATGTACAGATGTAACCTAATCACATACCATCATGTTCCCAAATCTAGAAAAAAAGAACTACGATTAGGAACGATAACGATGTTTTTGTTATGCAAACTTTTGCCTTGGTACTTCCTTTCCCTTTGAATGTCATCCTTGTGTAGTAGTACCTCACTAATCCAAAAACATCTTCATCCTTCATTTTTTTACATGTAAAGATTTGCATCCGCAACTCTAGCACAGGTAAAGTAGAAAAAGATGAGGTGATTGTTTTTCCAAGAATTCTACTCTGACGCCATCGCGATTCCAAAACGTTTCGCCGCCACCCTTTTTACGATCATAATATTATTCACGGAGTCAGTCAAACTCTATAAACCAAGTCAAGCTAAAACCTAGGCCAACAAACAACCTTACGGACACACTTTGTATAAAGGTAAAAGGTGTGTATAGATAAACACAAAACGCAAAGGGCTGGTTGTGTTTATAAACTTAGTCAATATTATTCGCTTTGGACATTTCAAGGTATGTACGTGTTGCATATGTACCCCTTTTGGCATTTCCCACTCAGTTCCTGTTGCTATTCTCCTCCCACTCAATAATAATTGATGTTATGCAAAAGGAGAGTAAAGGCCAAAGAAGAAAACCCGCCTTGGCGCCGCTCTTCAAACTTCAACCAACCAAAGAAAATAACATACAAAATCCATATGCCCTAAAATGCAAACAAATAACCCCTTAACTCCTCATCGATACAAATTACATGCTTTGAGAACCGCATGCGACTTACATTTCCCACGTTACGTCATTCTCATTGGATTTTTTTGGTTTCTCATATGTACATAATTCGGGGAATCCCACCTGTTTCAGCGTCAGCCTAACTATGAAATGAATCTGACATATATAATTAAAATTTCATTTGCTCAAATTCCATAGGTACACAAGACGAAACACTATTTTTTTTTGTTCTTTGGAAATTTGTAGGGCAGGTGTGATGTTGTGAAGTTATTGGCCTAGCCATGTGCCGGCTACGTGTACTTTTTTAAGTTGTGAATCGTGCAGGTTTTTAGTATGGTTAAAGTACGGGAAGAAAAATAACGGTTTATATGAATTCAAACCCCTCACAAAATACGTGAGAGATTGAAATGCAGGAAGTGGAAGTAGCGTACTACGTCTCTTGCAATTGCCGAAGGGGGGCGGTTTGGCCAAGCAGCAAAAGCAGGGGAAGGTATAAGGTAAAGGGTTGAGGAATTCCATTCAGAAGGTGCAAATTTTATTTGGGTCGCCGTGTCCTCTCATGTGATCCAACTTCTTCAAGAAAAGGATTTTCTCTCCCGTCTCAAGTGCGTACACTGTACACGTATATAGTCATACACAAAATTCCGTCAGTTCAGTATCGCTCACCCAATGAATTTTCCACCCCAACAATCCCATTGTATTTTGATTGTATACAATCCACGAATCCAAAACATGCATGCACCACACACACATTAATAAAACATTTCCTTCCATGTTTGTATGTGTGTGTGTGTGTATATACTGTACACATTTGCAAAAAGCACCTGCCTCCCTGCCAAACACTCACTCTCAACTTCAACGGTACTTGGCACCGTGTGGGATGTATGTATACGGAACATAACATAACATAAAGCACGTATTAGGACCATGGAAATCTTCAAGTGGAATTCCATTCCTAAACAAATAAAATACGCAGCAAAAATAAAAATGACCTACCCCTTCAATTTACATACATACATATTGATTTTTACCACTTGCACACTATTCTACGTCGCATTATAAATTGTTACGATTTTGAATTCCTGTATAAAAATTCTAATCGGATTATGAATGATGTGGCTGTTTGTGTTAGGATTTCTAGGAAATTGTGTTTTGGCTCGCATTGAAAGTGGTGTGGATAAAAAATTCAATCAAAACCCCTGCTCAAGTTTTTATTGCAGAATTGTTTACTTTCCGATGACGTAGTTTGTTTTGCACTAATCAAGTCTCAACTTTATATTATGTCAATGTAAATTCCATACTTGTCAATCCCGCTATACAAATTACAAGTGACAGCGGTATGCTTCCACTTGAACTTTGTCCTTGATTTCTCAGGAAAATTCAGTTAATATTTGGAATCAAATTTGGATTCCTAGAATAAAAATCCGAAAATCCTGAGGGAATAATGTCAAAAGAAACTTCAACCTTCAACCAGGAACACCTTTTATCCTAACCCAATTTCATATTTAGATTCAGTTCTATGGAAATAAAAAACTAATGTCAATGAGAATGGGAACATGAGCCCATGGATTTCTGATTTAACAACACGGTTTGTGAACTACAGCCGGCATAACATGAGAACCAAATTGAGGACGACCAGGAGACTCCATGCTTCTTAATCGATTCCACAAAAATAAATCCAATTCTAAATGTGTGTGTTCCCCTTCCAAATTTACTTTTTATCCTTCTTACGAGCACGTGGACACGAACACAGCTCATTGCACAAGAAAAAGAAATGATTGAAATGGAAATTATATTTAGAAACCAAACCTTAAACCTCGTCCCCTTCTCATTCTATTAGGATCAAACCAGGATATCTGACCTGAACTGATAATATTTTCCCACGAAAAAAGGTTCCTTTAGAATTAAGAATTACACAACCTTACTTACTTGGTCTACCCTAAAATCAGTTATATCAAAAGAAGAGGGTAAGGGTATGGACTTACTTGTGCGGCTTTTGTTCACCCGGAACCAACGTAAATGTCTGGCTTCCCCTTTCATTTTCTTTTCGAAGGAACACTAAGGCATCCCGCGCCATTCCATCCATTCAGGAGGGAAAAACAAATGAAAGAAAAAGGAGGGAAGAAAACTTTAAGGTATTGGTTTGCAGGGAGGGAACCGAGAAGGTGTCATCAGCCTTGAAGGAATTTGGGGATTCGTATAAAAAACTACTCACTCCACTCATACTCTCATCGTAGTTTGTACTGTGCATTTTTTTAAAGGCTTCGTTGCACCGTTTGATGCTTACGCATCCTTAAAATTTTCATGTGATGTGACTCAGAGCAAAGCACACGCAATTTAGCAGATCTTTTTTTGAATAAATGCGTTGGCGTAACCTTTATGCAATGACTAACCTAACAAAATACTCTCATTTTCAAAATAATGCGATGTGTAAAACGAGAATCCAACTAGAACCTTCCAGAAAGGTGACAACATACAATTACAAGGAAGGAATACAAATTTTGTTTACTCCGAATCCTTTCCCGGCTCATTCTAGACGAAACCGAATATGGAATCCAATCTAATTGTTTACTTCCTTTTCCAGTTGTTGATAAGCAGTGGTACGCCTTTGGTTCTCCCAAAAGTTAAAACAACAGGGTACGTCATGTCATCATGTTAGCTAAGGATAAAGTTATAAACTAC
This sequence comes from Orthonychiurus folsomi, assembly GCA_036851895.1. Taxonomy (NCBI): domain Eukaryota; kingdom Metazoa; phylum Arthropoda; class Collembola; order Poduromorpha; family Onychiuridae; genus Orthonychiurus; species Orthonychiurus folsomi. Next base: position 3,810 of record JAAXYW010001538.1, on the reverse strand, counting down.
GTGACTAATGATTTATTGGGAAATCCCCATTCATTCCCATGTGGCACTGATTGGGAGCGGAAAACAAGTCGTCAATAAATCCTCATCCATTCATTTCCCAGTACCTTAGAAAATGAGAAAAACAGATAGGCTTGTGTACGACATGACATCGAGACACGATCGACGTCCATGTACGTTCGTATGAATTTGTAAGGATTACAAATTCCAAATGAAAATGAAATCTAATTATGTACGTTCTAATACATTCATGGCATCCAGGTAAACAAGAGGGCCTTGACAAATGTCATTTAACTTGGGTGGATTGGACTTTAAGCAAAGGTCGAGCCCTGCTGTATATCATTCATTCCCAATGCATAATAATAATTATTTGTAGTTTCTTGACCCAGAGTGATCTGGTTGGTATTTCCGTCTTCTTCATACATGTATGAGGAATGTGTGTTGGAAGGAATGGCAATGAATGGGAATTGACGGGATTTTGAATCATAAGCAAATTCTACCTCATTTCCGATGATAGAGAAATAGAGAATCCACAACACACACACACGCATTGCGTTCCGTTTGCCTTGAGAATGAATAGGAATCCAGAGCAAGGAAAGGAGGATCTGGACTTTGGAATCCCTTACTACAACTCCAAGGAAGGAAGTTGTGGAAAAACAACTAGGTACGATGGATGGAATTGCAGTATCCCGTAATTTCCATGGAATTCCCTGACTCGGAGGAATGCATGCGACCGACGCGAGTTCCAATGTAAATAATACTTTTGGCAAGGAAGGATGGTTGACCTCATCAACAAACAGTCACCCATCCTCATCCGCCCGCACCCATACCAAGGGTGGGTGAATCTCACCAAGCTGAAAGTTCGATAAATATTATTGCCGCCGTCGTACGTAATGCACTAGTACAATACTGACCTAAACGACGCAACACTTCCGACAATTTTGTACGACGCAGATTTTCTCTTTACTCCACAACCTTTTGTGTCAACAGTAAAAATGTTTTTGTTTTGTTTACTACGAAGGAGAAAAGGAGATGGACATGACATGTGATTGAACGTCATGAAGGCTCTTAAAGTGGAGCAAATGTTGGCGTTGGCATACAAAACAATTAGCAATAATATGCAAGGCTAAGGGATTTCGCGGATTAAAAATGTTAAAAATTTAAGACTCGAATTGAATGGAAAATTTTATCTTTGGCATTTTCCGATGTGAAAATCTATGAAATGCAGTGAATGGAGAAGCAGCGCAAATATGTGTTGTGGTGACCAAAAATGTCATGGAAATTCCATGAATGCCAATTTGCACACTACACACATTTTAAATCGTCTTGTAATAAATCCAGATTTAGTTTTTGGTTTTGTCCTCCGAAAAAATAAACAAGTTGTTTTGTAAATGACCCTAATCTGCCATTGCTCCAATACTTACTAACTTACAGTGTCATTTCCTTGGAAGGAAAGGCAACTCTCTCATGATGCAATTCTAATTCCACCCATGAAACTATGAAGAGGACAAAGTTAGCTAAACTAGCAAAGTGAACTAAGTAAACTGCATAGCGGAAAACTACTCAAGGTTCAGGGTTCACGGTCAGATTCTTAGGTTATTGGATGGGTGGACATGTACTCGGAAAAGAGAGGATGTGACTTTAAGCTGAGCTTCATTTAAACTGATACGTTTATTTATCAAATCAACTTACTCTGAAAAAATGCTTCAATAAAAAAATTTCGTAATAAACTCTTCCCGTCGCCTTAAAAACCAATCAACGGAGTTCAAATGTAAAAAATTAAAAAAGACACTCAATCACATTGTAATTAATTGCTATTCCATTGCGGATTGTGCAAAAACCCTAAGACTAAGACCAATATGCAAACAACAAATTAATTAACTACACAAATATCTTCCGGACACCCTCAGGGTTCAAGGTTGATACACGGCACCACTTATGGAATCATACGCAGTAGTACACAAAAAACCTAGTGTCAAATTACATCGCAAAATGCCAAACGTAACGTGTGGACTTTCTTCTTACTTTTGCACCTTGTCTGTGCTTATGCTACATGCATTTGCTAATAATAATGCAAAATTCCAAAACTAGGCAGGAATTCCAACTCGTCCCATCCATACCGTTTCCAAATCCCGGTCTTTAAAATCCGTCATAACTAACCTAACCCGCCATCCAAAAATCCCTCTTCTCAACAACATTAATTAAATTAAAACTTGTACGTACTTTTTCGGAGCACATCCCAATTTAAATTTCCTTTCATTGGCATGATATTCAAGGCGTGCAGGGCCGCCAGCCTCCGTCTCCCTCCTGAGGACAAAAAACTTTTTCTTTCCTTTGACCTTTCGCCTGTAGGCTGTTTTGACTACATCAGATTCCTCCGTCGTCGTCGCCGTTGACAAAGAGGTCACTGGATTTGACATTTGTTGGCCCGTCGTCGCGGTCGTCGTCGTCGTATGCTGCCCGGGTGGTGTGAGTGAAATTGAGCGGGCCGAATAAGTCCCGCCACCCCCGCCACCACCGCCAGGTCCACCACTCACTTCCTCAACAGACACGCTCATTCTCATATTTTTAAAACAATTATTTTAAAACACTCGTAAAATCCTTTTCACTCCCACTAAGTCTTCGTCACTGGTGATCATGGGCACCGCACAGGACAAAAATCCTTTAATTTTTTGACTGAACTTTGTATATATATGGTTTGGTGTTGAGTGTAGGAACGTGGGACGTGAACTGCGTCTTTTGGATTGGATCGCATTGCTCACAATCCTTTCCCAAATGCGTAAACATAGTAAAGGGGGTGGTGGGATATGTACGGGCGGGGAACGACGTACGTACGTACACGTACCATAGTAGACCAACCATTCATTCACGTCCCGTGCTCCGTCCGTCGAAACGCGCCACTGCGTTCAATGCCATCGCACTTTCCTATGTCTGGCTTTTTTTGGGGGGTATAGTCAACGTACGCAGTATCAATACAAGTATAAGTCGTCGCAAAAGTCTTCTTCAACACCAACAACGAAGGCATCCGACTAGTCGATTCATGAATATCCGCAATGCATACATACATACTACGAAGTACGACTACAAACCAAGTCAAATCCCAGACGGATGCATGCGATACTATTATACCTGACCTGAAACAGCATGCAGGAGATACTACGTCGAATACGAATGTCATTCAATATTCATATGGTAAACTCGTGGGGTTGTATCTATTATGTATTATGTTTTGGGTATATGGGATGTATCTATTATGCATTATGTTATGGGTTTGGATGACTTTTTCGCAATTGCGATTTGGGGCCAGGCAGGGTGGGTGGGTGGTTGCTGTTGTTGTTGTTGGGGCGCGGGCATGTTGCGGCGAAACGCGACGGTGCGGTGAGGTTTACAAAGAAATTCGAATTACGAAATCAAAATAATGGTACTAGAAACTAGGCATTCTATCTCGAATTCGGTGATTATTGGGGTCGGGTGGAATTCGGATGCTTTGCTTAGACATTTACAAAATTTAGGTAACATTGATCCCTACTTTGTGAATATAACGTTCGTCTTGAGTGTGGTGTATTGGTAGTCTGAATCATTCGAGGTGGAGTCATAGTAGATTTTTATGTGTGTGAGTGTCGAGTGATATGTTCTAATTATAATACTTTGTTTTGCATACTTGGTTACTTTGCAAAGTTGTGCTAAAGGATTAAAAGGATTGCTTTAATCTGGCAATACTTTATCAAGTGCGGCTCCGACGAATAAGGACATATCTCGAGTTTGCCCTTGTTGACACCATATTGTAAATAAATTTTTGCGAACATAGGTTTA